>JAODAL010005917.1:0-138794 GCA_025379985.1 Phyllomedusa bahiana | reverse complement strand
GCAGCCCCACTGTGCACATTGAAAATATTTTACCGGAGACCTACATTACATGTTAATATAAAGAGCACTGAAAAAAATACTGTACCTAGAGACCTACATTATACCTCAATAAAAAGAGCATTGAAATAATACTTTAACTGAAGACCTATACTATGCCTCAAAATAAAGGTTACTTTAATAGTACTTTATTTTGAGACCTACATTATACATCAATATAAAGACCATTGAAATAATTCTTTACCTGAATACCTATACTATATCTCAATATAAAGAACACGACAATAATAATTTATCTGTCAACCTACACAATACCTGAATATAAAGAGCATTGAAATAATACTTTACTTGGATATCTACACTATATATCAATATAAAGGGCATTGAATTAAAACTTTATCTGGAGACCTACACTATACCTAAAAAAAAAAGTATTAAAATAATTCTTGACCTGGAGACCTACACTATACCTCAATAAAAAAAAATATTATAATAATACCTAGAGCCCTTTACTACACCTAAATAAAAAGAGCACTGAAGATCTACAATATACCTACAATATATCTACAATAAAAAGAAAATTGAAAAAATACATTACGTGGAGACCTACACTTTACTTCAATATAAAGAGCATTCACATAAGACTTACACTATATCTTAATAAAAAGAGCATTTAGATCATACTTTACTTGGAGATCTACCCTTAACATCATTTAACCCCTTAAGCCGAACGCCTGAAAAGTAGTTAATGACCAGAACATTTTTTTATTTTTTGCCTCCTTGCGTTTCAACAGTTGTAACTTTGTAATTTTTTCAATGACGCAGCTGTAGGAGGACTTGTTTTATTCGAGACAAGTTGTACTTTATGAGGGAATAGTTTAAGTACACTTATAAATAATTGCAGTATGTTTTTTGTATTTTTAATTTTTTTTTTTTTTTTACACCATTCACATTTCACAAATAATAACTTGTTAGATTAATTCTACAGGTTATTACGGTCGTGTGGATACCAAATATGTGTAGGTTTTTTTGTGCGTGTAATTTATGTACAATTATTTTTTATTAAATATTTATTTTTATTTTATTATTTATTTTTTTATTCTTTTTTTTACACTTTTTATGGGGGTTTTTTGTTCTTTTTTTTTACTCCCATGAAGGAGAATGTTTAACAATTTTTTAATTTTTTTTTTTTACACTTAGTAATGTATTAGCATATTCATATATGCTAATACATTCTAATCTGTGTCAGTTTGACACTGGCAGTGATTAGGACAGCACACAGTGCGTCCTAATCACTGGCTTACAACTATAGACAAAATGGCGGATCCCGGCGCACGTGGAATCAAGGACGCCAGAGGTGTTGGTGAAGGAAAGATGTTTATTGTCTAAAAAAGCAAAGGGTTTATCCTTCGCTTGATTAAAACAAACTTAAAAGCCTAACGCGTTTCGCACCTTCTTTCACAGGCGCTTCATCAGAGGCCGTATATCTGGATCAAGTGAAGGATAAACCCTTTGCTTTTTTAGACAATAAACAGCTTTCCTTCGCCAACACCTCTGGCGTTCTTGATTCCACGTGCGCCGGGATCCGCCATTTTGTCTATAGTTGTATCCGTTTCAGAGGAACTCCGCCACTGAAGGAATCATGGCTGCCGTGTTAAAGGGCTACGGTGCAAAAAAGCCCTGTAGGTGCCTATGAGCGCTATGCCTCTATAATATATGCACAACCCTACTCGATGAGTGAATTTTCTACTCCCACCTCTTATATTGTTTTAACATATTTCACGATTGTGCGCCCCCTTTTTCTCCTTTTTTCTTTTCTACTAATCACTGGCTTCATACACAGACAGCTCTGGGGCCACTCTAGGTCCTCAGAGCTGACTGTGCAGCCGTTCCCTGAGCTCTGTCGGGTGCGGGTGTTCCGATCACACGACAGAGCAGGGGAACCCTCTGATTGCGCTGCGGTAACGCACCGCCGCAATCAAAGGGTTAAAGCATCGGGGTGCGGAGGTTTCCTCCGCTCCCCAATGCCTACAGGACATGCTCTGGGATCGGGGCGGTGTAGTACAGCCCCGATCCCAGCGCAATTGCGGCGCCGGGCGCCGCAAACTCCGACGTCTGCAGCGATGTCAAAAGACGTCGCTGCAGACGAACGACCTGAAATGCCCGCCATCAAAAGACAGTGGGCGGTCGTTAAGGAGTTAAAAGAGCTTTGAAAATAATACTTTATCTGGAGATCTACACAATACCTCAATATAAAGAGCACTGAAATAATACTTTACCTGGAGACCTATACTATATCTCAATAGAAAGAGCACTGTAATAGTAATTTACCTAGAACACTACACTATACTTGAATATAAAGAGCATTCACATAATACAATATCCAAAGAGAAAAATGACTAAAACTTAACCTTTAATAAAATTACATTAAAAGATCCTATACGATGGATCTTGTAAATGTATACATTAGCCACTAGTAGATAAAAATTACCTCATAAGTAGAATTAGCGAAAGTGGATATATTTACTCACATTTTCCAGGATGAATTCTCTGGAGAAGTGTCCTAATCCTTTTCAACAGTCCAGTACGGTCCACTTGTAGGTATAATGTGGAGATACACTGGGAAATAGAAGGACACAGTAACATCCCTAAACCGTTCTACCTACAATGGCAGGGTATTCACTCTAAAAATAGCAGCCCCACCTTAGGTGACTGTTCCTATTACACCCTATATGCAGACATAGGGGACAAGCATATCTCCCAGTTATATTCCAGAAGGAGGGGAAAAAAGCCACTATACACAGACTTAAACACCATTCTAAGAAATGTATCTTTGTTAACCGCTTTGTTAATGTGAGGAAACGCTTCGGGTAAGCCACTTATTTGTGTAGTGGCATTTTTTGGCTTTGTATTGTAATTTTTAAGTCTGTGTATAGTGGATGTTTTTCCCTCCTTCAGGATTATAACTGGGAGATATGCTTGTCACCTATGTCTGCATATAGAGTGTAGTAGGGACAACCTCCTAAGGTGGGGACACTCTTTTTAGAGCAAATACCCCGCCATTGTAGGTAGAACAGTTTAGGAATATTACTGTACCCTTTTATTTCCCAATCTCCACATTATCCCTACAAGGGACCGTACTGGACTGTTGAAAAGTATTGGGACACTTCTCCAGAGAATTTAACCTGGAAAATGTGAGTAAATATATCTACATTCGCTAATTCTACCTATAAGGTCATTTTTGTCTACTAGTGGCTCATGTATACATTTAGAAGATCCATCGTATAGTATCTTTTAATGCAACTTTATTAAAGGTTAACTTTTAGTCATATTTCTTTTTGGATTTTGTATTGTATTATGACTAAGAAGGCATTTGTGAATGATTTTTCAGCATTCACATAATACTTTAATTGGAGACCTACACTATACATCAGTATAAAAAGCATTGAAATAACATGTTGTCTGGAGACCTGCACTACACCTCAACAAAAACGAGAATTGAAATAATACTTTACTTGGCGAACTACACTATACCTTAATAGAAAGAGCATTGAAATAATACTTTACCTGGAGATCTATACTATACCTCAATATAAAGGGCACCATAATAATCATTTTCCTGGAGACCTACACTATACTTTAATATAAAGAGCATTGAAATAATACTTTACATGAGGACCAACACTACAACTCAATAAAAAGCAGCATTGACATAATATGTTACCTGGAAGCCTACACTATACCTCAATAAAAAGAGCATTGAAATAATACATTACCTGGAGACCTACACTATACCTCAATAGAAAGAGCATTGAAATAATACATTATCTGGAGAACTACATTATACTTCAACATAAAGAACATTAAAACAATATTTACCTGGAGGCCTACACTATACCTCAATAGAAATAATACTTTAAGTGGAGACCTATACTATACCTAATTATAAAGGGCACTGTAATAGCCACTTACCTGGAGACCTACACAATACTTCAATCTAAAGAGCATTCACATAATACCTTACCTAGAAATTTCCCCAAAAACCCCAATAAAAAAGAGCACGAAAAAAGTATTTACCTGGATTTTTCAATATCCCTAAATATAAAGACATTTAAAAATAATACTTTATCTGGAGACCTATATTACACGGAAATTTTTTTTAAAAGGGGTGCTGTAATATTTTATTTACCGGGAGCCCTTCACAAATATGCCCCTATTTTTGATATTGAAATAAATTTTAAATCGGGGAGAACAAACACTACACCTTAAAAAAAGAAAAAACATTGAAATAATTTTTTCCTGGGACCTTTGTATATTAAATTTAAAGGGCACTGTGATAGTATTTTCCCTGGAGCCCTTTACACTATATTTCAATAAAAGAGCTTTTAACATAAAAATTTTCCCGGGAAATTCTACACTATACTAGAAAAAAAGGGAACATTGAAACAATATTTTACCTAAAAAACCTAAAATTTTACCTCAAAAAAATAGGGAAACTTTAATAGAAAATTTTAAACGGGGAGCCCTTTAAAACTATACTTCAATAAAAAGGGAAACATTGAAAAAATATTTTACCTGGAAAACCTTTACACCATACCTCAATAGAAAGTTTCATTCCCCATAAAACTTTACCTAGAGATTACACTATAAACCTTAATAAAAAGAGCACTGAAAATAATATTTTTCCCTGGGACCTACCCTATACTTCAATAAAAAATTAGAATTCACAAAATACTTTACTGGGGAACCAAACACAAATAACCCGGGAAAAAAGGGGCATTGAAAAAATTATTTTTCCCTGGAGCCCTACAATATAGTCAAAAAAAAGAGCATTTAAAGAAATACTTTACCTAGAGACCTACATTATCCCTTCAATAAAAATAGCATTTGAAATAATATTTTTACTTGAGACCTATATTTAATACCCATTAAAAGGGGGCACGTAGATTTCAAAGCCCTATGAGAAAAGGCTTGATGTTAATGGGTTTTGCAAACAGGTTACTTTAAAAATTAATCTTTTTTCAAAAAATAAAAAAGAAAAAAAGGAAATTAAATCGTTCCCCCTGAAAATATTATAGCCAGAGAGTTTTTTGTTTCCAAACATTTCAAGAATTAAGAATTGGCTTTTTTGGGGGGATTTGCAAAAGGGAAACTAAAAACAAAACGTTTTCCCTGCCCCTTATATCCTCATCCTTTTCCCCCTTTTTATTAAAAATTCTAAATTTTTACCCAGTAAACTCCAGGCCATTCATTTTGGGAATTTATTCCGGATAGAGTAGAGGGGGATTAGTTAAAATTAAAAAAACCCAAATTTACTCAAATTATATTTAATCGACAAAAAAATTTAAATTAAAAAGGGGGAGTAGCACTGCAGAATTAAAAAAACAATGGGGATCTCACGATACGGGGGTGCAATAAAGGGGGGGGGTATTGTTCTGTTGGATACAGAAATTTTATAGAATGGCAATTTACAATTCTACCAAAAAAAACATTTTATCACACTCGCTAGCGATCCCCCCTCCAAAATTTTGTGCTACTTTAAATAGGATTTTACAGTCAGGAGTAAGCAAGGAGTACTTTTCACAATACCTTTTCGAAAAAAATGATCCCAATAATCCTATTACTTTTAAAATACCACGCACTGCCAAAAATTCATAAAAACAAATTTTCCCCCCTGATTTTTTGACCCCAAACCCTCTCAGGCAAAAAGGCTCTTTAAAACCCCCCAAGGAACCCCCTTTGGGTTTTTTTTTTGGGGACACGTTGTTTTTCTCTCCTCGCCTTCTGAAAGCCATAACTTTTTAAATTTTTTCCCCCTTTCATAGACAAAATGAGGGCTTTTTTTTTTGCGGAAAAGATGTTTTCTCTACTGGTGTTATTCACTATACTATAGAATATACTGGGAAACCGCAAAAAAATTCCATGTGGGACAAATTGTGAAAAAAAAATGTATTTTCGCCATGTTTGCGGGGGTTTTGCTTTTACGTCGTTCAATCTTCAGTAAATATAATGGGTTATCTGTATTCTACAGGTTGTAATGCATCTGGCAATACCAAACATGTAGGGTTTCCGTTATGTTTTGGTACCGTAAAAAAATTCCAAACATTTTCTATTTTTGAAATTTGCGCCACGGCGCCATTTTGTGCGACCAATAACTTTTTTGTACTAACACCTACGGACGTCAGTGAGGGGGCATTTTTTTGCGGGCTGAAGTGTACTTTTTATCGCTAGCAGTTTGGAATGCATGCGACTTTTTTGATCATTTTTATTCCATTTTTTGAGTGACATAAAATGACCAAAAAACGTAATTTTGGCGTTTGGAATTTTTTTTCTTCTACGGTGTTCAGCGTACGGGATAAATGATGTTATATTTTTATAGATCGGACATTTTCGGACGCGGCGATACCAAATATGTGTAACTTTTTTATTATTTTAATGATTTTATTTGTAAAATGGGGAAAGGGGGGTGATTTGAACTTTTAATACTTTTTTTTTGTACTTTAAAACTTTATTTATTTTTTTTTTTTTACTGTAACATTGAGGCCACCTGTGGTACTTGACCACTAGGTGGCGCGATTGTTAATACAACCTAATGCATTGCATAGGCAATGCATTAGGGTGTACAAAGATGTCGGTTTCCCCACTTCCTGTCTGCGGACGGAAGTGGGGCAAACCGGCCAGGGTAAGTGACGGGAGCCTTCCCAAGGCTCCCCACCACAATGCCGGTGATCGGATCGGCGCATCATAGCTGCGCTTATGCCGATCACCGCACCGATCGGTGCGCGGCACCGATCGGCGTTAATTCAGACGCCGCGGCCATCTTTGGCGCGGCGCCTGATGAGTAAAACAGCGCCAGCGGGCGGAGCACCCACCGGCGCTGTTTACTGCCGGGTGTTAGCGGCGATTTGCCGCTACACCGGCGGGCTGTGCGGGGGGTCGCGGAGCGACCCCCCTGCAAAGCCCCTTAGCGGCCCTGGGACGTACTCATACGCCCAAGGTCGTTAAGGGGTTAAACGAGCAGGTGGGGCGTTGGGTCGACATTCAACTTCAACCATACGTTGTTGAAATTCCGAGCTATCTCAGAGACACAAAACAGCTTGTCTCTGTGATGGATCAAATGCAATGGCCTGAGAATGGTATTTTTATAACATGCGATGTTGAGAGTTTATATCCTTCAATTCCGCACCACCAAGCTTTGTTTACCCTTACGCAGATTTTTGTTGAAATATACTGATTTTCTGTTAGTAAGCATGAAATTTTTTATTACATCTGTAGAATATCTTTTGGCACATCATTTTTTTAAGTTTGATGACAAATTTTTCTTACAAAAATGTGGTGCTTCAAAGGGGGTAGATTCCCCCGTCGTTAGCTGGAATTTATATGGCATTTTTCGAAGAGATCTATTTGCTCAGTGAGTCCAATCTGTTTTCTAGCCATATCTTCTGGTACTGCAGATATATAGACGACTTGTTGTTCGTCTGGACAGGACCAGAGGATATGGTTATACAGTTTGTACAGTTTCTGAATGACAACTCAATGAATCATGTTTAATTTTAAAATACCAACACACATCTATTGATTTTTTAATGTGACGTTAAGGGCCACAACAGCAGGTCAAAGAATCTTCACTCCCAAAAAAAAAACCCACGGAAAAAATTCATTCTGGCGGCATCATCTTGTCATCCAAAACAGGTTACATAACTTCCCTGGGGGAAATGTGTAGACTAAAAGAAATTTATAATGACGAGCTGTAAAAAATCAGAAAAACTTTATGTACGAATTTCAAACAAGAGGATACAAACAAAAATACTTAATCTGCATCAAAAAGGTAATAAGATGGACAGAACAACGTTATTGAATGTTGTCCCAAAAAAGGAAAATCAATTGTCATTTCAGGTAATATAAATTCAGTACCCGATCAGCAGAAAATTTTCTGAATATAAAAATTGTAAAAAAAAACAATACTATGTTTTTTATTAATCAAACATAAAGAAAAACTAACCAATAAGTCAGATTTTTCTCACGTAGGGCTCCAAATCTAAGCTAAATTTTTATCCCCAATTTTGCTGCATCCAAAAAAGTACTTTTTCTTGGATAGATAAAAAATTTTTTTTTTGGTTGGGACTTCTGTTTGTACAGTTTTTCATTATGTTAAAAAAACGCAACAATTTACCTCTTTCAGTAAAAAAAATGTTTACTTTTCCCCTACATATATCAACTGTAATATAAGTTTGTTGTTTACTTAATAAATTGTAATCTTTGCCGATACATACGTTGGGTGCACATCAGGCCCCTTAAGTCAAAATAGCAGACTTTTTGCCACCCCTTTGAAACCTTGCTCTTTCAAGGCATCCGCTGTTTCTAAACACTTTTTTAATGTCCAAAGGAATCTCTCGAGTTTTTTCAGTGTAGGCATAGAAAAAGCACAGGTCAATTAGGGGGGGAATTTACATAAGAAAATGTTCTCAAGGGAGGCCTGGTGGATTTTTCCATCTTTCCCCCAGGATCCCATTAGGATAAACACCAAAAAAGAAAAACTCCTACCAAATTTATTTTTATTAAATTCTAAATTAAAAATGTATTTAGATATTTGCCCTTTTTTAATTTTTTTATGCATCAAATAATACATAATAAAATAATAACTGAATAAAATGTTTCATATTGAAGGGTTTTTATGATACAGGGATTTTGTAATATTATGCACACTTTAGAGGATTTCTGCCAGGATATAGGGTTTGCCAATTAAGCTATTTCATCCTATACACAGGCTAATGTGAATAATTTTTTGAATGATGAGAATTTTTTCCCTTTTTTTTTTTTTAACCAGCAGAGATATCGCTGCTGGGTTTTTTTTTTTTCTTTTTTTGTTTTTCATTTTGGGTTTTGTTTAGCGACCCCTTGTGCAGGCCCGAGCGGTGGTAGTATGGTAATAGTACCCAATTAAGCCATTCAGGTGTTGGATTTTCCCCGTATGCCACAATATTTAAATGGGCTTTTTTCCCCGCACAACACTACCCTAAATAGCCTTTATGAAGAGATTTTTTTCTCGAAACCGCGGCGAGGGGGAAAGGTCTAAGTCTAATCAGTAAATGTTACCCCTTTCTATGAGAATCGTCATATGTTTTAAACATATTTTTCAAAAAAAGCATTTTTTTTTAAACGCTATATGGACTCCCCCCCTTACCTGGTTTTTGGAAGTAGCATTGGGTATCTTGCTATCTTTTATTAATAGTTTAAGTACACTTATAAATAATTTCAGTATTTTTTTTTTTTTTATTTTTTTTTTTAAATTTCGTTTTTTTTTTATTTTTTTTTACACCATTCAATTTTCCCCAAAAAACTGTTTGATAAATTCACAGGGTTTTTACGTTCGTGAAACCAAATATGTGAGGTTTTTTTGTCGTGTAATTTAGTACAATTATTTTTTATAAATATTTTTTTTTATTTTATTTTTTATTTTTTTATTTTTTTTTTTATCACTTTTTTTGGGGTTTTTTTTTTACTTTTTTTTTACTCCATGAAGGGAGAACTGTTTAACTTTTTAATTTTTTTTTTTTTTTACATTGTAATGTATTAGCTATTCTAAATGCAATACATTCAATTTGTGTAGTTTGACACAGCAAACCCGGTGACCGGTGTTCCCATCACCCAAGAGCAGGGGGAAACCCTTATTGCGCGCGGTAACGCACAGCCGCAATCAAAAGGGGGTTAAACTCGGGTTGCGGAGGTTTCCTCCGCCCCCGATGCCTACAGGACATGCTCTGGGATCGGGGCTGTGTAGTACAGCCCCGATCCCAGCGCAATTGCGGCGCCAGGCGCCGCAAACTCCGATGTCTGCAGCGATGTCAAAAGACGTCGCTGCAGACGAACGGCCTGAAATGCCCGACGCCAAAAGGCAGTGGGCGGTCGTTAAGGAGTTAAAAGAGCTTTGAAAATAATACTTTATCTGGAGATCTACACAATACCTCAATATAAAGAGCAATGAAATAATACTTTACCTGGAGACCTATATTATATCTCAATATAAAGGGCACTGTAATAGTAATTTACCTAGAACACTACACTATACTTGAATATAAAGAACATTCACATAATACAATATCCAAAGAGAAATATGACTAAAACTTAACCTTTAATAAAATTGCATTAAAAGATCCTATACGATGGATCTTGTAAATGTATACATTAGCCACTAGTAGATAAAAATTACCTCATAAGTAGAATTAGCGAAAGTGGATATATTTACTCACATTTTCCAGGATAAATTCTCTGGAGAAGTGTTCCAATCCTTTTCAACAGTCCAGTACGGTCCACATTGTAGGTATAATGTGGAGATACACTGGGAAATAGAAGGGCACAGTAACATCTCTAAACCGTTCTACCTACAATGGTAGGGTATTCGCTCTAAAAATAGCAGCCCCACCTTAGGTGACTGTTCCTATTACACTCTATATGCAGACATAGGGGACAAGCATTTCTCCCAGTTATATTCCAGAAGGAGGGGAAAAAAGCCACTATACACAGACTTAAACACCATTCTAAGAAATGTATCTTTGTTAACCGCTTTGTTAATGTGAGGAAACGCTTCGGGTAAGCCACTATTTGTGTAGTGGCATTTTTTGGCTTTGTATTGTAATTTTTAAGTCTGTGTATAGTGGATGTTTTTCCCTCCTTCAGGATTATAACTGGGAGATATGCTTGTCACCTATGTCTGCATATAGAGTGTAGTAGGGACAACCTCCTAAGGTGGGGACACTCTTTTTAGAGCAAATACCCCGCCATTGTAGGTAAAAACAGTTTAGGAATATTACTGTACCCTTTTATTTCCCAATCTCCACATTATCCCTACAAGGGGACCGTACTGGATGTTGAAAAGTTTTTGGGACACTTCTCCAGAGAATTTAACCTGGAAAATGTGAGTAAATATATCTACATTCGCTAATTCTACCTATAAGGTAATTTTTGTCTACTAGTGGCTAATGTATACATTTACAAGATCCATCAATAGTATCTTTTAAAGCAACTTTTTATTAAAGGTTAACTTTTAGTCATATTTCTTTTTGGATTTTGTATTGTATTATGACTAAGAAGGCATTTGTGAATGATTTTTTTAGCATTCACATAATGCTTTAATTGGAGACCTACACTATACATCAGTTAAAAAAGCATTGAAATAACATGTTGTCTGGAGACCTGCACTACACCTCAACAAAACCGAGAATTGAAAAAAATACTTTACTTGGCGAACTACACTATACCTTAATAGAAAGAGCATTGAAATAATACTTTACCTGGGGATCTTTTAACTATACCCCAATATAAGGGCACCATAATAATCATTTTCCTGGAGACCTACACTATACTTTAATCTAAAGAGCATTGAAATAATACATTACATTAGGACCAACACTACAACTCAATAAAAAGCAGCATTGACATAATATGTTACCTGGAAGCCTACACTATACCTCAATAAAAAGAGCATTGAAATAATACATTACCTGGAGACCTACACTATACCTCAATAGAAAGAGCATTGAAATAATACATTATCTGGAGAACTACATTATACTTCAACATAAAGAACATTAAAACAATATTTACCTGGAGGCCTACACTATACCTCAATAGAAATTAATCTTTAAGTGGAGACCTATACTATACCTAATTATAAAGGGCACTGTAATAGCCACTTACCTGGAGACCTACACTATACTTCAATATAAAGAGCATTCACATAATACTTTACCTAGAAATTTACCCTATACCTCAATATAAAGAGCACTGAAATAGTATATTACCTGGAGATGTACAATATCCCTCAATATAAAGAGCACTTAAATAATACTTTATCTGGAGACCTATATTACACGGCAATATAATGGGTGCTGTAATAGTTATTTACCTGGAGACCTACACTATATGTCCATATAATGAGTATTGAAATAATACGTTATCTGGAGAACTACACTACACCTTAATAAGAGAGGGACATTGAAGTAATGCTTTTCGGGGAGACCTATACTATACCTCATTATAAAGGGCACTGTGATAGTATTTTACCTGGAGACCTACACTATACTTCAATATAAAGAGCATTAACATACAACTTTACCTGGAGATCTACACTATAATAGAATATAAAGAACATTGAAACAATATTTTACCTGAAAACTTATACTATACCCCAATATATAGGGCACTGTAATAGTATTTTACTGGGAGACCTACACTATACTTCAATATAAAGAACATTGAAACAATATTTTACCTGGAGACCTACATTATATCTCAATATAAAGGGCATTGTAATAGTACTTTACCTGGAGACCTACACTATACTTCAATATAAAGAACATTGAAATAATACTTTACCTGGAGACCTACACCATACCTCAATAGAAAGATCATTCACATAATACTTTACCTAGAGACTTACACTATACCTTAATATAAAGAGCACTGAAATAATACTTTACTAGGAGACCTACACTATAACTCAGTATAAAGAGCATTGAAATAATACTTTACCTGGAGACCTACAATATATGTCAATATAAAGAGCACTGAAGAAATACTTTACCTAGAGACCTACATTATACCTCAATAAAAATAGCAGTGAAATAATACTTTACTTGGAGACCTATACTATACCTCAATATAAAGGGTACTGTGATAGTACTTTACATTGAGACCTACACTATACTTCAATATAAAGAGCATTCACATAATACTTTACCAGGAGATTTACACTACACCTCAATAAAAAGAACATTGAAATAGTACTTTAACTGGAGACCTATACTATACCTCAATATAAAGGGTACTGTAATAGTAATTTTCCTGGAGACCTACATTATACTTCAATAGAAAGAGCACTGGAATGATACTTTACCTGGTTAACCTACACTATACCTCGATATCAAGAGCATTCACATAACACTTTACCTGAGGACATACACTATATCTCATTATACAGGGCACTGTGATAGTCACTTACCTGGAGACCTACACTATACTTCAATATAAAGAGCATTCACTTAATTCTTTACTAGGACACCTATACAATATATAAATATAAACGGTATTGAAATAATATGTTATCAGGAGATATACACAACAGTTCAATAAAAAAGAGCATTGAAATAATACTTTATGGGGTAACCTATACTGAAATTAATAGAAAGAACATTAAAATAATACTTTACCTGGAGACCTATACTATACCTCAACCTAAAGGGCATCCTAATAGTAATTTACCTGGAAACCTGCACTGTACTTCAATATAAAGAGCATTCACTTAATTATTTACTAGGAGACCTAAACTATATATAAATATAAAGAGTATTGAAATAATATGTTATCTGGAGACCTCCACTACACTTCAATAAAAAAGAGCATTGAAATAATACTTTATTTGGAGTCCTATACTATACATCAATGTAAAGAGCACTGAAAAAGTACTTTACCTAGTGACCTACACTATACCTCAATATAACGAGCATTCACATAATACTTTACCTGGGGAATAACACAATACCTCAATATAAAGAGCATTGAAATAAGACTTTACCCAGAGACCTATACTACACGTCAATATAAAGAGTACTGTAATAGTCATTCACCTGGAGACCTGCATTATACTTTAATATAACGAGCATTCACATAACACTTTAGCTGGAGACATATACTATACTTTAATAAAAAGATTACTGAAATAATATTTCACCTGGAGAACTACACCATACTTTGATATAAAGAACAATGAAACTATTTTTTACTTCGAGACCTACACTATACCACAATAGAAAGAACCATATAAAGAGTACTGTAATAGTTATTTACCTGAAGACCTGCACTGTATTTCCATATAATGAGAATTCACATAAAAGTTTACCTGGAGATCTACACTATACCTCAATCTAAAGAACATTGAAATAATACTTTATCTGTAGACATACACTATACCTCAATATAAAAAACTTTGAAATAATACTTTACCTAGAGACATACACTACACCTCAATTTGAAGAGCATTTAAAATAATACTTTAACTGGAGATATACACATTACCTAAATATAAAGAGCATTGAAGTAATACTTTACAAGGAGACCAATACAATATCTCAATACAAAAGGCACTGTAATAGTAATTTACTTGGAAATCTAAACTATACTTCAAAATAAACAGCATTCACTTAATACTTTACTAGGAGACCTACAATACACCTCAATAAAAAGCATTGGGATCAACTTTACCTGGAGACCTATACTATGCCTCAATATAAAGGACACTTTAATATTCATTTACCTGGAGAACTGCTCTATACTTCAATAGAAAGAGCATTGAAATAATACTTTACCTGGAGAACTACACTATACCTTAATATAAAGGGCATTGTAATAGTACTTTACCTTGAGACCTACATTATCTTTCAATATTAAGAGCATTGCAATAATACATTACCTGGAGACCTACACTATACTTCAATGTAAATAACATTCACATAATACATTACCTGGAGACCTACACTATACTTCAATATAAAGAACATTTACATAATACTTTACATGGAGACCTACACCATACCTCAAATATAAAGAGCACTGAAATAATACTTTACTTGAAGACCTATATTATACCTCAATATAAAGGGCACTGTAATAGTTATTTACATGCAGACCTACACTATAAAAAGAGCAGTCACATAATACTTTACCTGGAGATCTACACTATACCCCAATATAAAGAGTACTGAAATAATACATTACCTGGAGACCTACATTATACTTCAACATAAAGAACATTTAAAACAATATTTACCTGGAGACCTACACTATACTTCAATAGAAATAAACTTAAGTGAGAGACCTATAGCTATAACCTAATATAAAGGCACTGTAATAACCATAACCTTGGAGACCTACATTATACTTCAATAAAAGAGCATTGAAATAACCCCTTCCCTGATACCTACACTATATTCAATATAAAAGATTCACAAAAATTTTTACCTGGAGATCTACACTATACTCAATTAAAAAAAAATTTAAAAATAAAATTTATTTGGAACCTACACTATACCCAAAAGAAAGAACCTACAAATATTTAAACCTGCAGACCTAACTATCCTCATTATAAAGAGCACTTAATATACATTCCCCAGAGACTTACACTATCTTAAATATAAGAGCTTCACATAAAATTCTACGGGAGATAAACATATCCTTTAATAAAAAGGGGCACTGAAAATTTTTATTTACCGGGAGACCACATTTTTTTAATAAAAGAGCATTGAAAGTACCTCAATAAAAAGAGCATTCACATAATACTTTACCTGGAGACTTACAATATACCTCAATATAAAGAAAATTAACATAATACTTTACCTGGAGATCTACACTGTACCTCACATAAAGAGAAGAAAAAATACTTTACCAAACCCTTATTCTATAACTGAATACAAAGACACTGTAAAGCATTAACCGGAGACCAACTTTATACTTCAATATAAAAGCATTGAAATAGTATTTTACCGGGAGACCACTCAAAAACCTCAATAAAAGAGCATTCACATATATTTTTACTGGGAGATCAAATTTATACCCAAAATAAAGGCATTGAAAAATACTTTCCGGGAGACCACATACATTTAATTAAGACCTGAAAAAAATACTGACTAGAGACCTACAATACCTCAAAAAAAAGAGCTTTGAAATAAACTTTAACTAAGACCTATACTATCCCTAAAAATAAAGGTTACTTTAATATACTTTTTTTTGAGACCTACATTATACATCAAATAAAAAAATTGAAAAAATTTTTTACCGAATACCTTACTATATCTAAATATAAAGAACCGAAATAATAATTTATCTTCAACCTACACAATACCTGAAAAAAAAAGAGCATTGAAATAATACTTTTTTGGATATCTACATAAATCAATATAAAGGGCATTGAATTAAAACTTTTCTGGGCCACACATACCTAAATAAAAAAACAAAAATAATCTTTACCAGACCCCTTTTACTACACCAAAAGAAAAAAACACTGAAATAATATTTACCTGAAGCCCTACAATATACTCCTGTGACAAATTTTACAACGGGTAGTTCCCTGTTTTTGGGCCACAAGTGGAGCCTCCTGGTAAGAACGTGCCCAAACCTGGCTTGGTGGGGGGGCCCAATTATTATCTTCACAACACTAGGTTGGACAGTTGTATATAGCATGGCTGACATCCACCTTATGGGTTGTTTCCCCTGGAAAGTGCGATGGGTGGGGGGCGTTCCCGGCCCCGGGGTTCCAGGTTCCATGTCGGTTTTTTGCCACCCTCGGGGTTGGCTAAAAAAACCCTGCTCTGCAGGTGATCGGGGGGGGCGGGTCTGCACCTGGAGTTTGGTGTGGCACAGAGCTGGAAGGAGAGGTCTTGCCCCCAAAGCGAGGAACCCTACCCCCTTTTGGTGAGCCCGGGGGTGCTTTGGGGTACTGGACGCTAGGCCCAGGCCACATATAGAAAGGGACTACATTTTGGATTAGGGGCCAGACGGCCTGAGGTTTTCCGTTTTGTTTTATTTTTTGTTTGCATGCCTGAAAAAGCTGGTTGGGGCCATTTAACCCAAAAGCCTGTGTCGAGTGCCATCCTTCAACCCAAGCGGCGATCCGTGGAAAAAAGTACCCCCCGGGACGGCCCCAGAGGGCGCGCAAATGTAAGTGGAAGGTCACATATGTGGAGGACCGTGGGCATTTATTGGCCTACCGGCAAGTTTGGTCCCGTGCGTAAATTTTGGGCAGTATCTGATGTTGCACAAATATGCGGGAAAAGTTTAAAAAGTAAATAGGACTGCTGCAATTTACATAGGAGCTGAATTGTGCCTGTGTAACAAAGGTTTGTCTAAGAAAACCCAACCGCCCCAGCCTTTATTGTCTAAAGAGACTGTGTTACTCTCCCCCTGAAAATTTTTGTTTGGCATGGAGGATCTGCTTGCTCAGTTGATGCAGGTTACTGCTAAGCGCAAGAGTTTAATAAACAGCTGGGGGCTCAGTTTGGCAGAGCATGAGGCATAAAAGCGATGAAGGGGGTTCCCCAACTGCGTAGGTCGGGAGAGCCGAGCCAAAATGGAAAAGAGGCTGCCAAAATTTCACCAACCTGACGGGTGAAATGATGCTCGGGTGGACATGTGCATGAGGGGAGTCCTTTTGGGGTGGGGGGCCGTATCGTCCACCCAAGAAGGTTAACTTGGGAACGGGGAGCGCAGAGCAAGATGGATGCTGCGTTCCAAGGGCAACCCACCGCAGGACAGGGCCTGCTACCACCCCCCAGCAGAGGGAGCCATTTGGGGTGCCACAGAGTGGAGATTTTTGGCTCCGGCTCCCCTCTAGGAGGAGGCCAGAGGGGTTGCAGCTGAAAGCCCTGGATCAAGGTGAATGCAGCCCCCCCATGGTACTGACATCAAGGAAAAGTCCAGACGCTCCCAGAGGCCATACCCAGTGTGCAACCCATCATGGACCCGGTTAAGACTGCTCAGGGGGTTTTATTGGGGGGACACCTGTGGGGGGACTGCCAGGCAGGTTTGTGTGAAAACCCGGGGGTGGACCAGCGGGGCCCGGGACATGACCCTGAGCAGGAAAGAGTGTGAGAGCAGCGGACTCGGACTGGGACTCAGTGTCCCCCCTGGCATTTCCGAGGGGATTTGTGACTTTATAAACATTTAAAATAAGTGCCACAAAAATGATAAACAATGTATTGTAAATTCTACTGAGGTCACACAGCCCCTGGCAGGGGGGGGATAGCCATACCAAAAGGTTAGCTCCAGCTTTTGCTTTGTGTAAAAAATGCACTGGGGGAACAGGCTGAGCAGAGGGGATTAGTCTATGTGCCCCCAGAGTCATAGGGGGAGCGCCCCAATAGCACAGGGAGTGTGTCCTGTGAGGTAGCCAGCGTTAGGTTCTGTTCCCGTTGGTCCAGAGAAGGTTTATAGAAAAGGGAAAATCTGCAATGGTTTTGGGCCCAAAAAGAAACGGCCTCCCTGAAGGGATTGCTCGCTGCGGTGTGAGGGCCTGCTCCCTGTAGAGATTGGAGTATGGTGTGGGGTTTATTGACCATGGGGGAAAAAAAAACCCTTTTGTAAGAGTTCTGTTTTAGTGTGGGAATGGACACACAAGTTCGTGCCCAGTTAAGCATGATCGATTATGCAGGGAATAGAATGTCTGCGGGGCCTGTAGTGCAGCTAAGGTAACTTTTTCCAATGCTTCTTATTTTCAGTAGCTTTTTCTGCAGTGGGATAAGGATTGCAGTGATGGTAGTGAACTGCTAGACCAGAAAAAAAAAGGGGTTTTCTCAGGCGCCAGTGAGGGCAGGTGAATATTTGGATCCCCAAGGGTAAAGAGGGTTTAGATTTTCCCTTAGAGACAGTGACAGGGGGTGTGCAGGAAACATCTCCACACGTTTCTGAGAAAATCCCTGCTAGAAAGCGCCAGTGAACGGTCACAGGGGAATATGTCACCGACATTAATAAAAGGCCCGGCAGTAATGTTTGAACACGGTTTTTGGAGAGGCCTTTGTCTGCCCAGTCTGATTGGGTAAAACCTGAGTAAAGGGTGAGGTTGGAGTGGGAACCCCGAAATTACTACATGCTTTTTTATGGGGCTTTAATAGCTGTGCAGCAAGTTGTCACTGAGAAAATCAGGTGACAGTAGTACCAAAGAATGAAAGCTTTGGGTCAGGAGATAACAGTTGAGGGCCAGAGACCCCTGGGTTGGGAAGTTGTGGTCCATGGAATCCCCGCATCAAAAGGTAGCAGGGTTGTGGGGGTTTTGGGGCCCCCTCTACGGCCAAGTGGATTTGGAAATGAGAGGGTGATGTCATTACTTCCTCTGGGTTAGGTTGTCAGGAATAGCCCCGTAATGTCACATAGGGGGTGAGGGGGTGACAATTTTTCAAATGTGCTGGTTACGCCCCTGGTTTTAAGGGCTATGACCTGTCATTTCTCAGTGGGGGGGGAGTGCATGGTGAGAGCCCACAGCAGCTGTGCATGGAAAGTTTATTCTCCCCTGAAGTTGTAGGGGAAAAAGTTGCCCCAAAATGGACTTTTTACCCCGGGGGGGAGCCTGGGTCATGTGAGAAAAACCCTACGGGCTTATCGAGGGGGGGGAGTGTGACAAATGACAACGGGAGTTGCCTTCTTTGCCCCTAAGTGGAGCCGCCTGGGAAGACGTGCCACCCGAGCCCGGGGTTGGTGGGGGGGGCCAATTATTATCTGTCAGCAACACTGGTTTCTGACGCTTATATACATGCGACATCCAGCCAATTATGGGTTGGGTTCCCCCCCGGAAAAAGTGCAGATGGGTGGGTGGGGTTCCCCCCCGGGCCCCTTCCAGGGTTTCCCGTCTGGTTTTTTTGCCCTCTCTTGTTGGGGGTATAAAACCCTGTCTCTGCGGGGTCAGGGGGGGGCGTGGTCTGCTACCTGGAGTTTTTGGGGTGGCATCGGCTGAGAGAGGCTCTTGCCCCCAAGAGGCGAGGGAACCTATGCCCTTTGGGAGACCCGAGGTGCTTTGGGGTACTGGGCGCTAGGTCCAGGCCACATATAGAAAAGGACTACATGTGTGAGTTAGGGCCAGACGGGGCCCGAGGTTTTCCGTTTATGATTTATGTTTTTTTTGCATGCCTGAATAAAGCTGGTTAGGCCCGTTTAACCCAGAAGCCTTGTCGGAGTGCCATCCCCTTCAACCCAAGCGGGGTCCCCTGAGCAGAATACCCCAGGACGGCCAGGGGGCGCCAAATTAATGGAAAGGGCACACCCATAAAAAGAAAATTTAAAAAAACAAATCTGGGACCCACACTTCATAAAAATAAAAGCCTGAAATAATACATTATCTTGAGACCTACACAACACTTAAATATAAAGTGCAATGGAATAATAAATTAAAATGGGGAAACCCACACTACACACAAAAAAAAGACACTGAAATAATACTTAAAATGAAGCCTTATACTATACCGAAACATAAAGTGCACTATAATAGTCATTTACCTGGAGACCTACACTATTTTTCAATATAGCATTCACATAATACTTTACTAGAAGACCAACACTATACCTCAATAGAAAGAGCATTGAAATAATGCTTTACCTGGAGAGATATACTATACCGTAATATAAAGGGCACTGTAATAGTACTTTACCCCGGGAAACCACACTATACTTTAAAAAAAGAGCATTCACTAATTCTTTACCCGGAATCTAAAATATACCCCCAGATAAGCAGCACTGAAATAATACATTGCCCGGGGGAAACCCACTTTTTCCAATATAAAAAATCGTTGAAATAATACTTTACCTGGAGATCTACATTTTACCTCAATAAAAAGAACATTGAAATAATATGTCACCTGCACACGATACTGTACCTTAATATAAAAAGGCGCTGTAATGGTACTTTACCTGGAGACCTATACTATACTTCAATATAAAGAGCATTCACATAATACTTTACCTGGCGATCTACACTATCCCTCAATATAAGGAGCAGTGAAATAATGCATTTACCTGGAGACCTACACTATACCAGGAGACCTACAATATATGCTAATATAAAGAGGCATACACTGTACCTCAACAGAAAGAGTATTGAAATAATACTTTACCTGGTAATTATTCTATAAAAACACAACTGCAAGGCCATACTTACAGCTCAGTGGCTCTACCATAGACTGAACCAAGTAGGAGCCCCTCTGCCGTTTGAGAAAGATATAACAGGTGCAGATATTTAATGAGTAAAAGCTAACACACTCCTCCATCAGGCGAAAAACTGAATGATAAAAATAACTGCACCTTAAATAGGAATCCGTACACACCAGAATGCCTAGAAGCCACAGTATAATGCATGGGGATACTGCACAAATGCAAAAATACTGATGAGACTACATCTCACATGCTTTCTATGTATGTGAAGGGTAGTTGCTGGTATTTCAATTGCTTATAGATAAGGCGATACAAAGGTTGTCATTTATCCAGGTACATGTGGTACACCATGCTGGCTGACAACCTGTGACGCCTCTGCTATTTGATTGGGTGGGCCACCCAGCACTGGTACATATTTATGGTGTATTTTTTATCATTTAGCTGTGCTCTTAATGGAGGTATGTGTGAGTTATGTTATGTTTTTCCCAAGTAGCACAGGGGCTTGTGTTGCCTCCTACTGGGTTCAGTCTATAGTTTAGCCATTGAGCTGTAAGTATGGCCTTGTGATTGTGTTTTTGAGTCAATAATGTCCCATTTTTCAATGATTTTGACTAGTGTAATGACTCACAAGAAACGAGGAACCTTGATGTGGTTTGTGGGCTTGTGTATAGTGGCCACTGTATCAACTAATGCCTCATATTTGATATTTTTGTAGTATGTCATTTTTTCCCTAAATACTGGGGAGCAGAAGGTATCAGTATTTTGTATTAGGCACCCAAAAAGTGCTGGGCAGCCCACCTAATCGAATAGTATATGAACAATACAAATTTGGGCGGCACTCCAGATGAGTAGTTATGAATGTGTGCTTATCTGAAGGGATTGGGTCCCAATACAAGCAACAGTTGGTACAGAAAGCACACATGTAGATTGTGCACTGTGCGCATCTCCGGGCTATGGGCCTTAGTCTCTCCTCTCCTGACACATCATCTTGTGACAATTGTTTGAAAAAGGTCCCAGTTTGACCGAAACGTCACAACATATGATTTAATTGTCACTTTATATATTGCTTCAAAGACACAGTGAAGAAATGTGAAATAAATTCGCACATTCTTGCATAATCTACTTGTGGAGTGCTTTCTGTGCCAACTGTTAATTGAATAGTATAGGCACAATATGTTGTAAGCCAGCATGGTGTACCACACGTATCTGGATGAGGCTATGTTCACACGGCTTATTTTGGGATTTATCTCGCCCCGTATTTAGCGCAGTACGGCGTGAAACACGGGGCGAGATACGTCCCAGTCATTGCGGTAATCCACAGTTCTCAGAGAACTATGGATTACGTCTCCTCTCCCTGCTCGCACAATACGACGGGCGGGGAGAGAAGTGACATGTCAATTTTTCACGGTGTATACGCGCCGAGAATAATGCATGTCTATTAGGCCGGCTGGCTGCCGACCCCCCCGCCTGTACACACGGCGTAATTGCGGGGCAAAATACGTCCCCGCAATTATGCCGTGTGAACATAGTCTAAGTGTCATCCTTTGTATCGCCTTATCTATATGCAATTATAATATCAGCAACCACCCCACTTATACATAGAAGGCGTGTGAGTGATTGTCTTATCGGTATTTTTGCATTTGTGCAGTCTCTCCATGTATTATACTATGGCTTTTTTGCATACAGGTGTGAACTGGTCCCTATTTCAGATGCAGTTTTTTTTATCATTCAGTTGTTCTGCTAGTGGAGGGGTCTTTGAGTTTTTGCTCATTAGTTATCTGCACCTGTTATAACTTTACCAAGTAGGACAGGGGTTTGTGTTGTCTCCTACTGGGTTTAGTATATAGTCCAGCCATTAAGCTGTAAGTATGGCCTTGGGGTTGTGTTTTTGAGTAAATAATGTCCCCTTTTTTGTGATTAGACCAATACTATACCTTAATATAAAGGGTACTGTAATATCACTTTATCTGAAGACCTACCCCACACCTTAATAAAAAGAGCACTGAAATAGTACTTTACCTGTAAACCTACCTACCTCAATATAAAGGACAATGAAACAGTCATTTACCTGGAGACCTACACTATACTTCAATATAAAGAACATTCACATAGTACTTTATTTGGAGATCTATACTATCTCAATAGAAAGAGCATTGAAATAATGCTTTACCTGAAGACCTACACTATACCTTAATAGGAAGAGCATTCACATAATACTTTACCTGGAAACCTACACTACACCTTAATAAAAAGAGCATTGAAATAATACTTTACCTTGAGACCTAGACTATACCTTAATAGAAAGAGCATTGAAATAATACTTTACCTGGAGACCTATACTATACCTCAATAGAAAGAACACTGTAATAGCCATCTACCCGGAGACCTACACTATGGTGCCATATAAAAAGCATTCACATAATACTTCACCTGGAGATATAGACAATACCTCAATATAAAGTGCATTGAAATACTTTACTTGGAGACCTACACTATACATCAATAAAGAGCATTGAAATAATACTTTATCTGGAGACCTACACTATATATCAATAAAAAGAGCATTTAAGTTATACTTTACCTGGAGAGTAGATTGAGATTCTTCTGCTAGAGGTGTCCTTGGTCTACTCCAGGAACAAGCATCCACAACAACTGTTACACCTTCACTGAGATGTGCTACCTGTCCACACAAAACTTTTTAGTACAATTCCATTTCCTTGTGTTTCAGGAAAACAAACTATAGATAAGTGGACAGTCCCAAGTTTGATGGGCAAGTAAAAGACCAGGTGAGAAGTCGTAAGGAAAGGGGTCTGGATAGTGGGTTGCTCACAAATTTAAGCAGAAGTGACCATTATAAAGTCAGTTTCTATATAACCTTATTTACTAAAATTTTTGGGTGGCAAGGACATGGGAACCATCATGAAAGTTTATTTTGTTCTACTGTTGATAGATTGGCCCTTTGGTATACAGAAATTACAGAAATCAAAAACAGGAGCAATTCACTAAGGTATAAAGATTGGGTTCATTTACACCTTGCAGGACTGGACATGTTAACTATGGACTTCCAGAATTGTATTGCTCAGGCTCTTTCCTCTTGGGGTTGTCTCTTTGGTTATGTACAGTCATCAAGGTAGTGGCACTGATTTGAGGTCTATGATTTTGATATCTGGGGAGATAGATACAGAAGTGAACAGTCAAAGTCAAAGATTCAAGTTGTGTCATGTTTATTTCATTTCCACAGTTTTTTTGCTGCATTAGGCCCTTGTTTTATGGTTATAATTCGTAATAACGGTAGGTTATTGGTTTCGTACATTTTGTTATATAAAATGATGTCATGCAGTGAAGACCCCTCATTGGTGGTTAAAAGGATTGTCCCCTTCCTAAGACATAATAATAAGTAGCTCCAGTGGCAAATTGAAATAAAAAAAATATATATATTTTATAAATATACAGCGCTGGAACCAGGGACCGCTCATTGGCTGCAGGAGTAAGGTGTCTCTACTTACATCGCTGTTTGGAGCTGTTCTCTTCCAAACGAAGTGGCACATGACTGTTGCAGCCAATTCAAAGTAGAAGAAAGGAAACAGAAGATCAAATAGATTTTTTTGATTGAATAAAGTTTATTGACAACCAAATCGTCTAATACATCACACCCTAGCCACGAGACACGTCGGGAAAAAAATTTACATTCACCAATAAAGCATACATACAGTCAATTCAATACAATAAAATTTTCCCTACACTAGGGACTTATGTAAATCCCATGTAATCTATATCTATTTTTATTTACCAGCATGCAATAGTACACTATTATCTATGAACATATTTTACTGTAAAACGTTTAAGTACTGAAACTAGTTTTGGGACCTGTGTGGGAAAAAGTTAGTGGGGAAATGGGAGGCGGATATGCGGGAGGGAGGGTGGTATACACAAAGGCCCGAAGCTTTATTAAAATGATATGCACAGTATACACGAGAGGGAAAAGGGTTATGGGAAAGGACAATTATTAAGAATAAGCAATCCAGCAAAAAAAGCATTAAAGATCGTCTTTCCCCCTCCAGATTATCCAGGCTGAAATTTAGTCTCTTGAGCTGGTGTGAAGCACCCGCCGAAAATCTTGCACCGACATCTTCTCTCTGTGCAGAGTAAGGCGTTCCTGGGATTTCCCTGAGCGTCCCTTAACAAGTTCATAAGGCGCCAGGCCTCCCGGATGGCCGCAACTGTGTGTACCCCAGAAAAGAGCCATAAAGCCGGGCGTGTGCTTTTTATGTTTCCTGGGTACAGAGTCTTTGAGTTCATGAGTAAGGGAATCCAACAAACACTGAGCAAAGGGGGATTCCAGAAAAGATGGAGTGTGGTCTCCTCCACAAAAGGACACCGGGGCAATTTCCACGTTTTACTCAGGTTACGGGCATGCATGAAGGACTGAGGGGGAATCCCCCTGGATAGCCAAACCACAACATGTCCTTGTGTTCGTTGGTGATCCTGCAAGAAGAAACCAATTTCCAAACCACTAGAGCGGTGTCGCCCAGCAAGTCGGGATTGTCTCCAGCGTGTTTTGGCTCTGATGAGCTTGTGGGTTACCTTTGGATTTCCACAAATCAGGGCTTCAACCCTCTCCAGATGGTGCTCCCTCACTGAACGGGGGAGTCCAAATAGAACCAAGGCGTCTCCAGTTGTAGAGAGGAAGGTGCTATCCCACTAATCCCATCCCAGGCCACGCCAAAGGGGCGGAGGAAAATGCGGGATAACGGATCTGCCCGCAGAGCGCTCTTTGGACAATGGTGCGGCGGATGCAATCGACAAACAAAAAGAAAGCCTCTGCAGGGTGGGGATATCAGGTATGCAATTCCCCTCCTCAGGGGGATCCTGGTAGAGAACGCTCCGCTTGACTCGATCCATTTCGAGACCCAGATGAAGTAGAACACGGCCATGGTAATGGCCGACAACGCTGGCGAGGGGGGGGCCAGGCTGTGCGGTGTGAGAAGAACCGGCGGATTCGTTACGCAGATCCAATGCTTTACCGTCCAGGGTGAACTCTGAGATCCATAAAGGCCGAACCGTTGATTGACCCTTTTCAAGGCTTCCTGCCAAGACTTTAGGGGCCGCCTCCTTCCTTACGAACCAGACTCCAGGATTTGATGAAAATCGGTTGCTCCACGGAAAAAGGGGAAAGGGGCGGAGGAAGACGGCTGGCCAAATTCCGAAGATCATGGCCTCAGACTTCCGCAGTGCTTACTCCTGTTCTTTAAAGCCTTGCCGATCTCCTCGCAGGTCTGGACGAGTGCTGTCAAGATCGCTGACTGGTATCGGGCGCCAGTAGACCGTCACTATTCCCATGTAAAGCGAACACTTGACTGTAGGTCCGGGTCCCAGGTGGCGGTGATCCCTTGATCTCTCCATTCTGGTGGATAGCCTCAGCGAAGAACTCTATGCAAACACACAAAAAGGCAGAGGTGAAAGAGGACACCCTTGTTCTGACCCGGACAAGTGGGGAAGGGGTAGTCTCCAGACCGTTCAACCAGCACGAGTGAAAATGTCACACGACATAAGGTTAATGACAGACGCAGAACATATCGCCGAAAACCCAATGCTTGCGCAAAGGTGAGAGCAGTGTGGGGGGTAAGGTTGGTATTGTTAAGGAGGGAAGTTCTTACCCATGTAGACATGAGGAGTCCCGGGTCGCGAGGCCTTCTTCCTGATCCAGACTGACCAGGGCCGTGGGTGTGTGCGGCGGCCTTGATGTAGTGGACCGTGTCCCTCACCAGAGCAAGAATATCCGCGATCATGCGACAGTAACGCAGCAGGTCATGGATCGGCTTTATGGACTGTCCGATGGACAGATTTTAACTTATTCGCCATTACCTTTGCCGGATCTTGTAGTCGAGTTAAGCGGGAAATAGGGCGCCAGTTCTTGAATCGCACTCTTCCTTGCGCTTAAAAAAATGGATATTATTGCCTCTCTCAGCGATCGAGGATTCTGCTCCGCCGCCATTTCGTATAGACCTCCCGGAGGTCGGGAAGAATCAGGTCACCCAGGGCGATGTAAAGTTGCCGGGAGCGGTCGCTGCCCGGCTTCTGCAGTTCTAAAGGATTGGCGGTAGCGGCGCTCCTTACCATGAAGTGTGCAATTAAGGCTGCATCATTTTCACCTTTATAACAATAATTAAAAAATACCTAACTCTTTATTTTATATTCTATTCAAAATCCTCCCCTCTAAACCCAACCCAAAACTTATAAACAATTTCCCTCTTCAAAATAACAAAAAAACCCCCCCCAAAAAAAAAAAAATAAAAAAAAAAAAAAAAAAAAACCCAAAAAAAAAAAAAAAAAAAAAAAAACCCAAAAAAAAAAAAAAACGCACACCAAAAAAAAAAAAAAAACCAAAAGAAAGTATAATATTATTTTTATTTTTAAATACAAAATATATATTTGTTTTTTTTTTTAATTATAAAAAAAATATATATAATTATCATATTTGATTATATTATATATACCTCCCATTTTTTTGTTTTACCCCCACATAAAAATTTATATAAATCCGAGATTCTCCTCCAAAGTGCCTTTTCAGGCTTCTGGTCTCCTCCAGCTTCCTCCCCGACGTCCAGCAGCACCGCTGGAGGTCCTGAGGGAACGCAGCTTCGTTGCATCGCTCTGAAGGACCTCTTCCTTTCGCACGCCTGCTGGTGGCCTTTCGCCTGAAAGAATCTTTCGAAACTCCAACCTTCACAAACCTCCACCAGTAACAGAGGTTTAGAGAAGAAGGATCTGGTCATTCCTCCAGACCCGATAGCGTCTTAAGTTCCTCGAGCACTTCTTCCTAGCCCAACAGGGAGCAGGTTCACGTCCAGGTCCGGGCCCGGCGGGAAGCCATGCCCGGAAGCCCTGAACTGAAATGCCCTGTGGTCAGAGAAGAAGCAGGGGACCATAGAGACATGGATCCTGCCTGACCGCTTGGAGACGAAGACAAGGTCGATCCACGAGCGTAGAGAGCCGTCGGTTTCCGGCTTCCACGATTTAGTTAAGGAGCACTATTGCCCATACAGCCCACTATCCTCAAGGAAGACCTTGGTTGTCATTCTATATAAGCAGTTTTGGACGTGACATCGAGGTTTAGATGAAGTGCCTGAAACTCCTGCGTCCTCCTCTATAGGTCAGTTGAAATCGACGGCATCACAACGGTCTCTGGTCGTGCAAGCTGAGCCCGCAGTATGGACGAAAGCTCCAGGCAGTGGGGCCCTTGTCCGTGGAGCGTACACATTGATGAACGAACGGTTCCCGGCCCAGGTGTCCGACCACGACAAGTAGTCTGCCGCAGACGTGCTCCTGGAGCCGAGTTCAAGGTGAACCGCTCCCTAACAAGATGGCCACCCTGCGGAATTGCAGTCGCACCGCCAACACTGTAGATGGACCGTGAACCCATAAAGCCTACAGAGATGGCGGTAAGTCCCGCAGACACAAAGACATTCCTCGTAAAAAGTATACATGGCAAACTGACTGGAAAGAAAGGTTAATACTGTCTGGCATCTAGACTATCTCTAATGCTTCACTCACTTTTATGGCTAAAGAGTGGATAGATTAGCCATGTTGTTGGAGAAAAGGGTGGTTAGACCATACATTAACCACCTATCCGATGAACCCGTGGGCGGGGTCCTCCTCTTGACAGTAAAACCGGCCTTCTATGGCACCACAGAGGAAATCGTCCAATGTGGCTTCCGTGTAGGAACGTTGTTGAGGGGCCTCCTGGACCTTGATTAGGTCCTCGAAATCGCTCTCCTCCTCCCTTCGTCGGGTGAGGGTTTCCACCATGCTTGCACTAACTGTCTCCTCTAGCATCGCGTTGGTCTGGGGGGATTGCTCACTCTACGATCATCTTTTTGCTGGTGTCGGGAAACTGCGGCTTCCTTTCCCTCCCCCCCCCTGCAGTCTTTCCTTCTTTTCACTACAGTACCTGGGGAGTAGAAGAGGGGAAATTCTCCAGGGAGAGGGGGGGGAGCAACAGAGACTGGAGGGGCCTCGGCCAAGGCGAGGAGGGGAGGAGAGGCGGGGGGCGGGGGAAAATACCCTCAGAGATCGGGGGAGAGTGAAAGAAATGACCTCTGCGGGGGCGGGCAGTGGTCGGGGTAGGAGGACCCTCATTCGCTTCTCTACCTGGTTCTTGGGCGGGTCCAGAGCGGCGAACCTTTGCGGGGGCGCAGGCTGCGGCGGGGGCCGACGCCGGACCCAGTCTAGCGGATCGGGGCTGCGCTTGCTACCTTGGCCCAAAGACTTTCCCTTTTCCGGACTATCCCTGTAAGGTGGGAGGACTAGCCCGACAAGGTTACAGGACTAGCGGTGGGACAATTCTTGGTCTGGGTCGTGACCCGGCAGTTCTGGCAGGGGTCTCCTTACAATCCTAGCTCTATGCCCTCCCAAACTGCACCTACTGCAGGTCTGCAGTTGTCGGGATAGATTATAAGCCAATAAGGAAACCAAATAGAACTAATGGGAGGTGCAGACACCGTCCCGAGTCTACTGTCCTTGCGGAGCCGCCACCAGATTGGACATCTCCCTGTACCAAGAAGCCCATACGTGAGGATTTGGTAGGTTCCTCCTCTGACAGTACCCGCGACAGGAGGTCAAGATATCTTTAGCCGGAATGTGCGGGTTGCGCAAGGACACAGTTATCCGCTTTTCCTCTTTCTGCATGGGGCAGCTCACCACGAAACGAGAGAAAGGCGAATCGGGTATGGCGGTCTTGACGGCCTCCCAGTACCTTCTGCAAGCGCTAATGGAAGCAAAAGTTACGGAGAAAAGGACTGGTAACAAAAGCCTGAACCGCTAAGGGGTTCCAGCCCAGACTGAAGCTGGTCCAAATCATCTTTCCAAAAACCCGACCAGAGTGACATGTTCAGGGTCCTCCCATCTACTTCCTTGAGTTTTAAGCTACCGTCTGCCTCATCCACGGTTCCAATTTAGGAGCTCCGTGGTTGGGGTTTCGGTCGCTTTTCGACTGGGAGGTTTCTGGGGGGCAAGATGGAGGAACTTGGGTTGCAGCCGAGCTGCACTGTAACTCACCATCGGAGGAAGGGCTGGGTCCTTTGTCCTGGGCCGCATGGTCCGGGGGAGGTGCAGCCGCATTGACTTCGGCTCCGTCTGGGCTCCAACTTTGATTTCTTTGAGGCCTTGCGAGGAGCCATGGATCCTCAAACAAAGACTACAAAGGGAACAAAAGCAACAAAAGATTCTTCTGTGGGGGCTACTGCCGGGGGGCAGGGTCCTCCTCGTAGTCGAGGGGAGCAGAGATTCTCCCAGGGGAGCTTTTCTCTGCAGCAGAAAAAAACGAGGGGGCGTCGAAAAGCTCCTCAGCGACGGGGGGCAAGGGTTCCTCGGCGTCGGGGTGCAGAAGAACAAATCCGGGTCTTCTTGGGGGGCCTCTAACAAAGTAAGGGGGTTCCTCTGGAAAGCCGGGGGGATCCTCAAAGCAAGGGGTCTCCTGGAAGCAGGGGAGTCTTTGAAGCAAAGGGGGTCTCCTGGAAGCCGGGGGAATCCGCAAACAAAGTAGGGGGGTGTCCTCAAGAAGCCGGGGTTCCTCCTCCTCCACGATGCAGGGGTCCTGTAGTCCTTCGGGGCGCTGTCGTCGTCTCCTCCTCTGTGGGGTCTCCTGGAAGTCGTCCTCGGTGATCGCTGGAAACCGGGATTATTCCGCCGTGTGTTTCAGCTCAATTCAGTTCCTCAAGCTGTAGTCAATTCTGATAAGAACAGATTTTTTTTTTTTTTTAAAGCCCTAAGAACGTGCAACTAACACCAAAATGCACAAAAAAAAGTGCAACACGAGTGCCACACAAAAACAGTGCATCAGGATACGGTCTATCGCAGACCCATACTAAAAAGTAATGGGTCCCCCCATATACCTGGAACGAACAGAGTGTCCCTGCCGGGCCAGAAGGCTCCTGCACAGGAACACCCCGAACATATTCCCCTCTGCCGAAGCAGAAACGGAACAAAGTGCTCCCCCACCGGGCCAGAAGGCACCTGCATGGGGTCACACACAAAAGGTTCAACTGCCGAAGCAGATAGAACCACGAACGATGCACTTAGGTATCGGAATGGCCTGCCACACAAACCTCACCCAGTGCAGTCCAGGTAGCCAACTCCGAAAAGAGAGGCAAAGGGTCCTACTGCCGAAGCAGATCGGACCGACAAGCTTGCCATTGGCGTCAGAATGGCCTGCCACACCAAACTTCGACCAAGTGCTCACCTGGTGGCCGACTCCGAAGAGTGCCGGGGTTTGCAGGGGGAGAAAGGAACCTGATGGCCACACATTCTCCCCTAGACCTCGGGGGGGTCCCAGAGGGTACCGCCATCCAAAATCCAACACACATAGTGACAAACGAAACACACGTGACGTGAAAAATAAATAAGTGGAATGTGTGCAGTGGCTTACTGCCCGGCCACCCGGCCGGAAATATAAAATTTCCCTACTTCCTAGCCAGAAGGCCGGGGAATAAGGACGTGTGCTTGAGGGACAGTGAAAGTTAAAGTGCCGTGCAAATGTGCCGAAACTCAAGTGGGGTCCCACACCCAGTGAGTTAAGGCACCCCAGGGTCGTCAATCCTGGGGCACATCACACTTAGGGTTTCATAGTCCCCTCAAGCCATCCTGGCTTCGATCCTGGGGGAGGGGGGGAGTCACCTACGGCTGCTATCTTTCAAGCAACCGCGTACACCCCTCCCTACACCAGTGTGGTTCTCTGCCCCGACACAGCCATCCTATAGCGGCACCTTTCCAAAACCGCCAGGATGACTGATAAGAACAGATACTACACTTGATCTTAGCCAAGAGGCCGAGAAGATCAAATAGATGTTGCAGAATTTTATGCTTAAAGCACACATGCAGGCTTACATGCAACAGAATACTTGTCTAATGATTGTTGTGCACAGCTCCTTTTCTATTTAATGGGACGCCTGCACAAAACTTTTTGGGCATCGTATCTTTGCCTCTGTGCATGCAGGTTTTTCTCTTCATTCACTATGCTCGCAAGTTTCTTATATGGTATCTTCATCAAAGTCAGAGGTCTGTTTTCCTTGTATATAAATCTACCACCTATGTACAGACATAGTCATACTTGCCAACCTTTCAAAGAGCCCATCGGGGAGCTATAAAGCTGCGATGCGCATAGCATGCCACCCAAAAAATTAGCATAGAACACACCCTCTTTATACCAAGCTGACAGCCACTACACCCAACTATGTATCGGCTGTGGAAGATAGCTAATTGAGGGGTTTGACATCACACAGCTTTCATGGACATTGCATAGCCTATTCAGCATTCAGGAGAGCAAACTGTGCCTGAACCTAAACCATTACACTACTACCAATATTTGCACCATATTGTGACCATAAACAGTAGTGGTAGATACCAGTGCATACAGGTACTGCAGATGTTTAAGTGATTACAGTGCAGTAACAACTAGGGACTCACCAGAGTTATCTTCTGTTACTGGAGTTGTTCTCTTTCTCTTTTCTTCTCCTGTCCAAACCGCCATAATGACTTCTCCCAGCCATGACTCAACCCCAGGGCCATATTTTAATTGGTGGCAGCAGCGTCTGCAGCCAGTGTCATTGGTGACAGCAGTGTCATGCAGAGATCGGCAGCGGATAATAAAGTGACAGTAGGGAAAAGTCTGATGTCTGCTTTCCTTGCTGCTGCTTTGTTATGACAGCATCAGCATAGAACCTAGTGCTGCTCCTCCCTCTTTACTCAGCAGCATGTGCCACTGAAGAGCAGGAGCACTGCTGGGAAGAGAGAGAGGAGCAGCGCTGCTCCTCCCTCTCTCCTCAGCAGCAGACTCGCCCCACTGAAGAGCAGGTGCTGAAGACTGCTGGCTTCCCCTTCTTCAGGACTGGTAAGTGGGAAAACGGGAGATGGGGTGGATGTTAGGAAGGGGATTTTCTAGAGTGGCGGGTGCATTGGTTTATGTCGGATTTGGGGGGCTTGTAGGGTACAGCAGGGACACTATAGTATGTGTGGGTATGGGCAGCACAGCAGTGATGTGTGAGGGGATGGGCAGCATGGCAGAGACACTATAGTGTGTGTGAGAAGATTGGTGTCACTGCAGGGATAGTATTATGGGCTGATGGGCAGCATGGCAGGGACACTATAGTATGTGTTGGGGGATGGGCAGCATGGCAGAGACTATAGTGTGTGTGAGGGGGATGGGCGTCACTGCAGAGATAGTGTTATGGGTGGATGAGCAGCAAGGCAGGGATACTAGTGTGTGTGGGAGGATGGGTAGCATAGCAGGGACACTATAGTATGTGGGGAGATGGGTAGCATGGCAGGGACAGTATAGTATGTGTGGGGGGATGGGCATAACAGCAGGGACAATATAATGTGTGGGGGGGATGGGCAGCATGGCAGGGACACTATAGTGTGTGGGGGATGGGCATCACAACAGGGACAGTATAGTATGTGTGTGGGGATGGGCATCACAGTAGGGACAGTATAGTATATCTGGGGGGAGGGGCACCACTAGGATGGGCATTGTATGGGGGTAATATACAGTCTGTAGAGCCTGTGTATAATGGTATCTACCACTATATACCACTATATGGTCACTGCTTTGTGTTAGTATACAGTCTGCAGAGCCTTTGTACATTGGTATCTACCACTTTATGGTCATTGTTTTGTGGTAATATAAAGTCTGCAGAGTCTGTGTACACAGGTATCTAGTACTATATGGTCACTATATGGAGGTAATATACAGCCTGCAGGGCCTGTGTACACTGATATCTACCATTATATGGTCACTGTTTTGTGGTAATATACAGTCTGGAGAGCAGATATACACTGATATCTACCACTATATAGTCACTGTTTGGTGGTAATATACAGTCTGCAGAGCCTGTGTACCCAGGTATCTAGTAGTGTTGAGCGATTTAATCGAGAGGTGTTAAATCAAGTAGCTTTTTACATTTTTCTCGATCCGATTTTTTCCCCTCAAAATTGGGTAAAAAAATCGAGATCAAGAATTAAGGTTGAGCTATTTTCGCTGCTTCCTGTACTTTTGGCAACCACCCAATCAGTGCAGAGCACAGAGGGGGGTCAAAAACATCATGGCTGAGGGGGGTAGGGATCTCATTGGCTGCTAAAATCACTTGACCTTGTTTTATGTATGTACGTTCCTGGTGAATGCCATTATGATTAGAGACTGTGAACTGAACACATTGCTCTCTCTACTGTGCTTGTTTCAAAGCAGGCAGGCACATCATTTCCCAACAATTTCACAAAGGAAAAGCTGCTAGATAGATTAGTTAGGGTTGGCGTACAGCAAGATTAGTTAATTCTAGACAGTAGTAGTTAGGGATTTTGATATTGCTGCATACTATATCTTTGCATTGCCCAAAAGTTCCTTGCTGCAGTTTTGGGGGGACAACTTGTGCACAAGACACCGTTAGGAAATCTGCTGTAAATAGAAATCACTGTGATATACTGGTTTCTTGCAGAAAATGTCATTCCATGCCCCAAATTTCCTTGTTTCAGTTTTTGGGGGGACAACCGGTGTACAAGACATTGTTCTTCCATAAAAACCCATTTCACACGTATTCCATAGAAAAAATTCTGTTTCTAATCCTAGTTGCCTGTTGCAAAGTATAATGATTCAAGAACACTCTTGATTTTGTGTAAGGCTATGTTCACACGGCTTAAAATTGGACATATTTCAGTCCGTAATTACGTGTCGGAGTGCGCAAATTGTGGCTGGAATACGTCCCAGTCATTACGGTAATCCACAGTTCTCATAGAGCACTATGGATTACGTCTCCTCTCCCTGCTCGGCGAATTCGCCGAGGGGGGAGATAAGTGACATGTGAATTACCAGCGGCGTATACGCGCCGTTGGGACTGAATGTCTATGGGCCAGCGAGGTGCCGGCCTCCCGCTCACTCCCCCGTCCACACGTCGTAATTGCGGGGCGTAATTACGCCCTGCAATTAAGCCGTGTGAACTTAGCCTAAGGGTTCTTCCATACCACCACATTTAATAGATGTTCCATAGAAAAAATTCTATTTCTAATTTTAGTTGCCAATTTCAAAGTATAAGGATTCAAGAACACTGTTGATTTTGTGTCAGTGTTCTTCCATAAGACCATATTTCATTGTTATTCCATAGAAAAAATTATGTTTCTAATCCTAGTTGCCAGTTGCAAAGTATGAGGATTCAAGAACACAGCTGATTTTGTGTCAGGGTTCCTCCATAAGACCACATTTCATAGATACTCCATAGAAAAATTTCTGTTTCTAATCCTTTTTGCCAGTTGGAAATTATAGGAATTTTAAGAACACTTGTGATTTGCGATCTTTGGAGTACAGTTCTTCAGTAAGAGACTGTGATCAAATCTTGACCTTTTTAATATTTATCTTTTTGAACATGGAGCGAACTAGAAGGGGTAAGCAAGCAAGGAGGGGCGTAGGGCTTGGAGCTAGAGGTACGAGACAAGGCGCTCCTTCAAGTGCTCCGGGCAACACACAAGCGAGCACATCGTCAGTTGCAGGACTGTCAGCCCTGTCATTGCTTGGTCGGTTCCCTGGGAATTTCATTACTGAAGAGTGTTGCCAGTCTTGCAGTCAGCCTTCTGTGTACCAGGTGTGGGAGCAGAAGAAACACTTTCATCCCAACCATCCCAAAGCCAAAAGCCTGAATGTCGGCATTGCCAGGCTTTTGGCCTTGGAAATGTTACCTTTCCACCTGGTGGACACAGATGGGTTCCGCCATGTCATGGCCCTGGCATGCCCCCAATACCATATGCCAAGCAGACATATCTTTGCCAGAAAAGCTGTCCCTGCCTGGCCAGCCACTTGTCAGAAAAAATCTCTACATACACATGGACTAGTAAGCATGGTCTAGGGCATTAAATCTCACTGCCTGCTCACTGGTTGAGTTATGTGGATGACAGTGTCTCTGGTGATGATGGTAGGTCTCGGGCTCGTTGGACACTCTTCCACACTGCTGGGATGGTGCAGGTTCCAGATCCCCAACCTCCACGGGTAGCATCAAGTGCCAAGAGAAACCAGGCGGTTCTGAAATTAATTTGTCTAAGAGCTGTGGATGGCTCTGCGCACTGAGACTGACCAGTGGCTGGGTGCTAAGAACCTGGCACCAGGCAAGGTGGTGTGCGACAATGAGAAAAATCTCCTTGCTGCCCTTAAGATCGGTAAACTTACGCTCATCCCTTACCTAGCACACGTCATGAACCTGGTTGTGCAGAAATGTCTCAAGCACTACCTGGGTCTTGACTGTCTGCTGACGAAGGCTCGAGGTCTTAGATCACACTTCCGGCACTCGCACCCTGCTTCGACTCTACTGGCAGCGTTGCAGCATCATCTGGGCCTCCCCCGTCAACCGTCTCATTGTTCATGTGGCAAAACGCTAGAATTCCACCCTTCACATGCTCCAGCGATTGTGGCAGCAGCGTAATGCCATTATGCAGTATGAAGTGTTGTATGGCCTGACGAGCAGCAGTGCGGACCTCGGGGCGTTAAGCCATAGAGACTGGAGGCAGGTGAAAGATCTCTTCACCATCCTTGCCAGTTTTGAAGACGCCACTAAAATGGTCAGTCAGGACAATGACCTTGTCAGCATGTGGTGATATTTTTACTGGAACAAGTGTTAGACACTCTGCAGCAGCAGGTCCCAGCAGTGATGGAGAAGGAGGCGGACACAGATGCAGACACAGAGCCTTACTCACCAGAAGATGTAGAAGTCCCCTACTGTTTCCCAAATTTATAGGTCTTCTTTAGGCAGTGGTTCAGGGTCCAGGGCTGGTGCAGGATGGCACTTCAGCTCACAGAGTACAGCCCATGAGGCTAGACAGGCCTGTGGTGACACTCAGGATGAGGAAGTGGAGGATGAGGCAGGACTGGACACCGACGGTACCGATTTCCCTTCAGTGGTAAGAGGTTGGCACAGATTTCAGGAGGAGGAGGAGGAAGAGGAGGAAGATCTGTTTAGTGCCCCTCGAGGCTTGGGAAATCCCGGCAGCATCTCACACATGAGTGCTTGGATGCTACATTACCTGCAACATTACCCACACATCAAGGCAATCAAAATGAACAGCAGTTACCGGGTGGCTACCCTCCTTGATCCACGTTACAAATAAAAAGTCAGCAAATTCCTTCAACCAACACAAATTGACAGTAGAATACAGGAATTTGAGACAGTGCTCATTGACCAACTCGAGACATCTGTTGCGTCTTCTTCACATTCTAATGTCAACATCAGCAACGTGCCAGCAGTAAAATGGCAAGTAGCCGTAGAAGCAGCATCAGCAGCAGCAGGCAGTGTGGTAGAAGCCTACTGGGTGATATGTGGCAATCCTTATTTACCACCTCACCAATGCCTGTAAGGCAGGGCAGCATTCAGACACACAGAGACCGCCTTAAGACCATGGTCCATGACTATCTGTGGCTCAACCACGATGCTTTTGGACTTGGTCTGGACCCAATCAACTTCTGGGTGTCCAAAATGGATGAAATGCCTGAGCTTGCTCGGCACGTCATAGAAGTTTTATCCTGCCCAGCAAACAGCATTATCTCAGAACGCACCTTCAGCACAGCTGGAGGGGTGATAACTGACAAACGTAGCCGTCTTTCCCTGACAATGTGGCTTCATTTGGTACATTTATAAAATGAATCAGCGTGGCTCTTGACAATTTTTGTTTCCCCGGTTGCCGATGTCACCGACTAGTAAAAACTTTAGCATGTCTTCTTTATTTCAATTTGAAATAACAGTCCACATTGAACAAAAATCAATGAGTCATATTGAAATAAATTTATTCCAAATTATTCATTTCTTCATGCAAATTTTATTCTTCAGTGTATCCAAAAGTCATTTTTGATTTGGTGTTGGGGTATGCCATGTTTTTAGACACCAATTGTAAAATGGTTTATGTAAAAAAATCTTATTCCTATACTCATTGCTTTCTTGCAAATTTTAAATTGAGTGTCCATAAGGGTCATTATTGATGGTTTTGATCAGGCTACTGACAAAGAGTTTCCAGGGGTTATCCAGTTTACTGTTATTGGATTGGTAATTCCAGCTTCTCCTCACCTGTTTCGGTATAAAAATTAACCTGATCATCTTCTCCCATTGACTTTAATGGGGCTCTGCGATCGACAGTATTTTCTTTAAAAATCGACAATCAACTCGATCTAGATTTTTTTAGTGATCGCTCATCTCTAGTATCTAGTACTATATGGTCACTGTAAGGAAGTAATATACGATATAGATGCCTGTTGTACACTGATTATCTTTCCACTATATGGGCCACTGTTTGGCGGTAATATACAGTCTGCAGAGCCTGTGTACACCAGTATCTACCACTATATGGTTACTTTATGGTGATAATATATATGCAGAGCCTGTTTATACTGGTATCTACGATATGGTCATTGTATAGTGGTAATATTAGTCGTAGAGTAGTGGTTTAGGTTCAGGCACACTTTGACGGTATTTCCCAGCTCTCCTGGAGGCTGAATAGGCTATCCAACATCCCGAGGTGTAACTTCAAGTTCTTGGGCCTCAGTGCAAACTGTGAAATGGGGCCCCCAGTTACCATATCCCATTTACAATAGTGGTGCCTTCTTATGTGGTAGAAGGGCTTTTGGGCCCATCAGACAGCAGGGTCCGGTAGTAACTGCTACCGCTGCAACCCCTATAGCTACGAACCTACCAACGCCCAGGAAAGCTTTGTGATGCCAAATTCCTCAGTTAGCTTTCCTCCAGAACTGTTACATAGTTGGATGTAGTAGGCATGTCCTTTTGCAAAGGAAGTATGGCTAGATATGAGGGTATGGTTATGCAAATTATGGTGTGGCAGCTGGTTAATGCAGGCATATTCATATTTAGTGCCTGGGACAGCATAACCTATAAATACAGCCTTGCTTGTCCCTGCAAAATTTACCACAGATGGGGAGGGGAGGTTATACGGTGATAGATGCAGGTGGAGAGGTTATGGGGTGACAAGTGGAGGTGAGGGGGCTATGGGGTAATAGGTGGAGTTGGGGTGGTTACGGGGTTATAGGTGGGGGTTGTGTTTTGTGTTGGCACTAGGATGCATAACACAATGGTGAGGAAGGGGTGGGAGAGAGGAACACAGAGCCCAACTTACAATCTCCTTGGGGAGCAGAGGACATTACCCTAGAGACTGTGCTGTGGCTGCGGTCTGTACCCCGCATATTGTGATGCTTGAATTCTGTACTTTGCACCCTCAGAAGATCAACTGCAGGCATAATCTTCAGGGGGTGCAGGGGATGGAATTTAGTATTGTCATGGTATATGTAATGTTTTTATTTTTATACAGGTTTCCCCATTGGACCATGTCGGACAAGCGTTGGTTTGATTTCTTTAATAAAATGGTGAAAGAGGTTTGTTGTTGAGGAGTGTTTATTTAAATAAAAGTTTGTTTATATGTTTTGTGTCCATTTTTTTTTACCCATTTATTTACAATGTTAGTAATGGAGGATCTGACAGATGCCTTTCCATTACTATCGCTGGGGTTTGGTGTCAGCTAGCAGTGGTTTTTGTCAGCCCCAGGTTGACACTAACCCAAGGTCAAAGTAAAAGGGGTACAGGGAAGATCTGGGTTACCATCAGAAGCTGACCCTATAGTGTGATGGTCCTCTTCTGGGGCAGCTACAGGCTGAATTTTTTAGGATAGGAAGGGACCAGTATCCATGGAAATTTCCATTCTGATAGTATGAGACTGCAGCTGTCAGTTTTACCTTGGCTGGTTAAGGAAAATGAGGGGGAACCCCACAACGTTTATTTAAAAAAAATTATCATTTATTTATTGAGAATCCAAAAAATGATAATACTAAAAAGATTGCGTGGATACCAATGTTTGTTTCTCAAAAAATAGTTTTCCAAAAAAAAAAGGGGGGTCCCCCCGCTTTTTCCTAACCGCCAAGGTAAAAACGAAGCTCACCCGGGGACTACAGAAAGGTACGGGTCCTTGCCAACTTAAAAATCAGGCCCCATCATTAATTGGAGGTCCACTTCTGTTTGGTAATTGGCTCCCCCTTCCCCCTGAAGTTGGGTACTGGGGAAAAAAACAGGGGTTAGTGTAAGCCAGGGGGGTGACAAAAACCACCCGGGCTGACACCAAGCCGAGTATCAGAGTTGAACCCCCTTTATAAAACTGAAATTGAATAGAAAAAAAAACACAGATGATAAACACAAAAAAACTTTTATTTAAACAAGACTTCCTGAAAAAAACCCCTCTTTAAAATCTTTAAAAAAAAAATAGACCCCAAAGTGATCACGTAGTCCACTTAATGAGTTCTGTGTACTGTGAAATCCAGCACCGGGATAAAATTCAAAGCTTTATTAGAAATCCATTAAAAATATAATGGCAATGCTGATGCATTTTGGGATACACCCACACACACAAACTCCAACCATGAGTAACTTTAAAACAAAGCCTGGACTAATGGGCCTGTAACATACACGGTTACATGGCAAAATTGAAAGCTAATTCATAAATCACAAGATAAACTCACAAAAAGCAATCAAAAAGCAATCACTTTTATGATTCAAGACCCCCGGGAAGAGAGTTTTTAAATACCATATCCAAAATGCTTCCCTCTGTAGGAGAAAAGCCTTCCTATGTCCTCCCCTCACTGAAAGTTTAACCTGTTCTATCCCATAACATTTAAAGCTAGACACATTTCCTTTATGTACACTAGAGAAATGTTTTGATGCCCCTGAGGCATTAATGTTAAGACTATTCTTGGAGGCCGAAATATGTTCTGCAATTCTCTTCTTCAGCAGACGAATAGTACAGCCTAAATAACGGAGTGCACTCAATTACATAGACTACAAAATCACTATCACAATTAATGTAACTATAGATGGAAATGGGTTTAATTAGGTGGGGAAGATGGACCTGTCTAGTTGTTTGCACATATCTACAAATCTCACAACGATTTTGACCACAAGGATAGTTACCACAAGGTTTCCTTCCTTCATTTTTCCTAACCTGTTTTTCAATATAAAGACTTGGAGACAAATCTATACCAAGGGACCTACCCTCTTTGAAACAAAGCGACAACCATTACCCAAAATGTTTGCTAGATATGGATCTGAATGGTACAGCACAGGTAAATACCTCTTTATTATATTAAATAGTTATTTGTATTGTTTACTATTACAGATGGAGAAAGTTACCACCTGTTCATATGAATGAGTTGCAATTGGAAGATCAGATGTTAATAAGTCATCCATATTTTTTTTGGGCTACTATGGCTGACGCTCTATCAAGCATCCACTTGGAGTATTTTCTTTGTTTGAACCTATTTTTAGAAGCAATTAACTGTTTAGCAAATGTATCTACATCTGTACATGCCTGTTTTATTCTCAAGAACTCACCCACTGGTATAGAACAAATGGTGTGTCAGTGATGATTACTTTCCACATGGAGTATTGTATTTCCAGCTGTATCTTTTCGAAATACTGCAGTGATAATTCTGCCCTCTAAAGGATCACCAACAAGTAATACATCCAAAAATTATGTTTAACAACAATCAAAGTTATAGGTAAAATGTAAGTTATCACCATTATTGTTAAGGTAAAAAAGAAAATCTGAAATTTCTGATTCTTGACCACCCCAAAGTATAAAAATATCATCTATAAATCTTCCATACCAGTGGATGAGCTCAGAGTACAGATTAGATTAAGAAATAATGAATTTTAATTCCCACCAGGACATGCACAGAGTTGCCAAAGATGGCGAAAACCTCCTTCCCCCACTCAAAACCTTTCCACTCCTCCACCCCCAAACATCTTACCCCCCCCCCCCACCCCAACTCTCAGGAAATGGACTCACCTGTCGTGCCTTACAGCCATTTGCAGCTTGGATCTTCAGATACTGCTCTGCTTGGGAGAGGGAATGAAACTTCGCAGCTCCGGCTAAGCTGCACTCTCTTCTCCCAGCAATGTACTGCGGTCTGTTGCTCTAATAGCATCCTATGTAGGATGGTTCACCAACTCTGTTTGGGAGGGAGATGCCTGCTATTTGCAGGACTCTCCCACACAATCCGGGAGAGTTGGCAAGTTTGCATAACGTTAAGGGGTTTTCTCACTACAAAGATTAGCTTTCAACAAGAACAGACAGTTAAATGAAGACTTTTTCTAAATATGGTCAATAGATAGATTTAGTCATGAGATAAAATATATTTTATGTGCTCTTGAGTGCACACAGGTTTCTGTGGTAACCTGCATAGCAGAACATAACTCTGTTATCTGATTAGCTGAGAGAGCAGAACACTGATGGACTGACGAACTGAGCTCAGGAGAAAATCATATTATCTCTAACAAGATTAGTTTCGGTTTACTAATAAGCCATTGTATACAGTACTCACAGCACATGTACCTTGTGTTTACTTATGTTTACTTGTGTTTACTGAAGATAAATATCTCCTGTTCTTATCAGCAAAATGGCTCAGCTAGGAGCTAAATGCTATTCACTGTTATAGAACCACCCACAGCCTGAGCAGGCAGAGTGAGTGAAAAGCTGCTTGTGACTGAACCTAGTGAGATAACCTAGTGAGAAAACCCCTTCAAAGACAGCCTGTGACATCTCCTGACATGTTTGTTTAGTAAATACTTGTGTTCCCTCTGGAATAACAATTCTAAGGCATCTTCTCTTATAATTCTGGGTTGTTCTGTTCACTGCTTTTATAATAACGAATCCTGTCTAATATGATGCTAAAACCTTGTTTAGTTTATACCTACCGGATCCCTTCTTGTCACAGTTACAGTTGAAATCAGAAGTTTACATACACTATATAAAAAGACACATATTCATGTTGTTCTCACTATCTGACATGAAATCAGAATGAATCTTACTCGTTTTAGATCAATTAGGATTACCAAAATTATTTGCCAAATGCCAGAATAATGAGAGAAAGAATTATTAAGGCTTTTTTTACTTTTCTGCAAAGTCAAAGTTTGATACATTCATTCGAAATTTGGTAGCATTGCCCGTTAAAACTGTATGATTGGTCAAACGTTTTGGATACCCTTCCCACAAGCTTTCACAATATTGGTAAAAATTTTGGCCATTCTCTGACAGAAACTGGTATAATTGAGCCATGTTTGCAGGTCGCCTTGCTCGCACCTGCCTTTTCAGCTTTGCCCATAAATTTTCAATAGGAAAAAATAGATCAGGGCTTTGTGATGGCCACTCCAAAACATTGTCTTGGTTATCCTTAAGCCACTTTGTAACCAGTTTGGCAGAATGCTTCGTTATTGTTCATTTGGAGGACCCATTTCTGCCCAAGCTTCAACTTCCTGGCTGATGTCTTGAGATGTTGCTTCAGTATTGCCACATAATCTTCTTTCCTCATGATGCCATTTATTTTGTAAGTGCACCAGTCCCTCCTGCAGCAAAACAACCCCACAACATGATGCTGCCACCTCCGTGTTTCACAGTTAAGATGGTGTTCTTAGGCTTCCAAGCTTCTCCTTTTTCCTCCAAACGTAACGATGGTCATTATGGCCAAACAGTTAAATTTTAGTTTTGTCAAACCACAGGACGTGTCTCTAATAATATAGGTCTATGTTCCTATGTGCATTTGCAAACACTAATCTGGCCTTTATATGCTTCTTTTGGAGTAATGGCTTCTTCCTGGCAGAGTGGCCTTTCAGCCCATGTTAACACAGTACTCGTTTCTTACCAATCTTACCAATTTCCGCCAGCATCTTCACAAGGGCTTTTGCTTTTGTTCTTGGGTTGATATGTACATGTTGGACTAAAGCACGTTTATCTCTGAGACATAGAATCTGTCTCCTTCCTGCGCTGTATGATGGCTGGACATTCCCATCTTGTTTGTACTTGCGTATAATTATTTGTACAGATGGACAAGATACCTTCAGGTATCTGGAAATTTCACCCAAGGATGATCCAGAGTTGTGTAAGTTCACTATTCTTTTCCTCATATCTTGGCTGATTTTTTTAGACTTTTCCATGATGTTACACACAGAAGCAATGTGTTCATTAAAATAAATCCACAGGTGTGTCTGTAACTCAGATGTCGCCAATAAACCTATCAGAAGCTTCCAAGGGCATGACATCCCCATATGGGCTGTCCCAAATTGTTTAAAGGCATAGTAAGCCTTGAGTATGTAACCTATTGACCTTACAGAAAGTAATAAAAATGCCTTAAAAAATCTCTCTCTCTCTCATTATTCTGGCATTTGGCAAATATAAATAATTTTGGTAAACCTAATTTGCCAAAAACGTGTAAGGTTTATTCTGATTTCATGTCAGTTAGTGAGAAACACATGCATATGTGTCTTTTTATATACTGTATGTAAACTTCTGGTTTCAACAGTACATGTCTAGATTGGACTAATTTCTGTCCCTGTCATCTTTTTTTTCCCCAAACTAAATAACCCCAAGTTTGATCATCCCTCTAGGCACTGTAGTTCTATAGTATTCTTAGTTTATATTTTTACCATACATCAACATTAACTGTAGAACATCTAGCAGGGCAATAGAGGTGAAATACATACAGATAATTAATATTCAAAAATACTGAAAAGGTCTTTTTATTTTCAACCCTAACAGGTTCAGATGATCAGTGATAAATGATTGTGTTGGTGAATAATACATCAGTATAAACCATCTTAATAACCCGCAACTCTCTGTTACCTAACAAAGAGAACAGGATGTTAGCACATCAACGGAATCAATAATGCTTGATATTTCTGATTATTCATTTTAAGGAGTATTTTAATTTCAGAAAATAATGGGTGTTCATTGTACAAGGAAAAGTATATTTTACACCTTCTGTATTAATTCCTCCTTTTTCAAGATCTCTGCCATTAAATGGGAACCTTCATGTTAACTTCCAGATGTGTACTGGTAGATACATAGAATTACAGTTAGTTACAGTACAGTGCATTGTAACAAGATACATCGTATATCACAGATTTATCTTCTCAGAGTAGATAATGAAGGTTCCCTAATGTCCTACCAGCAGCAGAAAAAAATGGGTGTTCCTGCCCATGTGAACTAGTAGGACAAATGGAACTTTTAATAAATCAATTAATACCCCTATAGAAGTCAGTGACCCTACTTCCAGCATAAGGAGATTAATTTATGTGCCTTGGGTTTTCAGAGGCTTAAAGATTTATTTGAATAGAGCTTGTGAGTTCAGGGAGAAGGAAAATCTTTTAATTGTATTTTTTAGGCAGCTTTAAGGGACAGTAGACCTCTAAACCTACCCAGAGCAGTGCATCAAGAAGACAAATAACCCTTACCGACATTTGATGTACCCATATGTCATGGTCAAGAAGGGATTCCTGCAAATTGAAGTATGGGTACGTTATGAGGACCGTGAAAGTTCACAAGCTGAGCTTGCACCATCTCCACATAGAACCAGCTGTACATTACAGCTGGCCCCATGCTGCATCACCCGCGGCTGGAGCTCACTCTGACCACAGGCGATTAACCCCTTAGCTGCCACGATTGATCACGATCCCTCTGTCTAAATCAGCACTGCCATGACATAATCTGCTGCCGACGGTTTTCCTAGCAGCATGGAAGCCTAAAAAAAGCTTCCAGGCTGCCCATGATGTCACTGTGCCCTGCCGTGCCCTGTAGGCATGGCCAGGCATAGTGATTGACAGTTGCCCTGAAGAGCAGTACACAGCAGTACTGCTGTGTACTGCTCTCATTTCTAACAGTGATCTAAAGATCACTGTTATAATTCCCTATGGGAACAAGTAAAAAAAGTTAAAAAGTAAGAAAAAAGTAACACACAAAAATAAAATAAAAAACACATACATCGCTCTTTCCCCTTTGCAGATGCCAATCGCCTGAGAAAAGATCCAAAATAAATAAAGTACACATATTTGGTATTACCGCGTGCACAACGACCTACCCTATATATATGTAATGTTATTTAACCCATGGAGAACACCGTAAAAACCCTCCAAAAAAAACAGTCACAGACTTGCATATGGAATGGAATAAAAAGCGATCAAAAAGTCAAATGAAAACATCAGTTCATCCCACAAGAAAGCTGTTACACTGCTCTGTTTACAGAAAAATAAAAAAGTTATGGCTATTAGAAGATAGTGATACATAGATATTGCTTTACATAATAAAAGCTATTTTTTTTAGAGTGCTTCAACATAAAAAAAACTATATAAATTGGGAATCACCGTAATTGTATATACCCACAGAGTAAAACTAATTTGTCGCGTATACTGCATGGTGAGTGCTATTAAAAATAAAAAACACTACTAGGATTGCAGTATTTTCTTCATTATGGTTTCCAAAAAATTATTTAAATGATCAAAAAGCCTTGTACCCCAAAAATTATACCAATAAAAACGTATCCCACAAAAAAAAGCCCATACACAAAAAAATAAAAACAGTATGTCTCTAAAACTATGAGGATGCAAAAACATGTTTCCCTTTTGAATAAAACTAAAACATAAAAAATACAACTTGTGTATCGCTGTAATCGTATCGACCTGCTGATTTAAACCATACATTGACCACTGTAAAAAATAAAAAACACTACCAGAATTATTGTATTTTGTTCAAAACGCCTCACAAAAAATTTAAAGAAGCAATCAAAGCGTCATATGAACTCCATAATGATACTTATATATACATCAACTCTTTCCGCAAAAAATCAAGCCTTTAATCAACTCCATATACAGAAAAATAAAAAAGTTAGGGCTATCAGACTATGACTCAGTCTTAATATAAATATACACTTTATCAATACTTTTTCTTTTGTAAACATATTTCCATTTATTTAATAATAATAATAATAATAATAATCTTTATTTATATAGCGCCAACATATTCCGCAGCACTTTACAAATTCAAAGGTAAACATACAGTCATTACACATTAAAAGTACTTACAAATGAGACACAAGGTGTGAGGCTCTGCTCGTGAGAGCTAAAATCTGTATTCGGGTGTAATGGGTGAAAAAAAAACAAATAAAACGGTAAAAAAAATGACGTGTGCCAAGTTTACAATGGGCCGCCATGTTTACAATAAATAGGGGGGGTTTACATGTAAAAATTGATGAACCTGCCACCTGACAGATACATTCTAATATACAGATAAGAGCTGATGAGTGCCCAAGTGCAGGAGTAAAAACCATCACCCCAGATGTGTGTGATAGCATTAGGAAAATAATTGGTGGGCACAGACTAGAGACTGTATTTTCAGGGCCTTAAAACTGTTGGGTTGTAAAATATTGCCTGATTTATTTAAACAATTGTATCCATATCTTATCGCATATTGTTTTCACATGGATTCAACACCGTACATTCAATACAGGAAATGGTTTTTTAAGCTCTTCGTTTGTAGAAAACAGAATGGACTAACCGCTTGTAAACCTGAGACATTTGGATACAGGTTCATTTTAAAAAAACTTTTTCTACATTGAATGTATGGTGTTGCATCTATGTGAAAATAATATGTCATAAGATATGGATAAAATTGTTTAAATAAATGGAGATATGTTTACAAAAGGAAACAAGAAGGAGGGATAGAGTGTATACTTATATTAAGACTGGTTCATGAAAAGGGACTAGATGGTAGCCCCTACACACTGTATTAACCTGCAGGAATATATATTTGTTTAAGATCTAAATTATAAATAAATATCAGACTATGATGACATAAAAAACAAATTTATATAATTGCCGGCTGCATAGTAAAGTTAACCTGTCATTTATACCGCGCGGTGAACGCTGTAAAAATTAAGTTCAAAAAACAATGGTAGAACTGCTTTCCCCCCCATTTTCAAGGCCTAATGCTAAAAATACTATGGAACACCTGTGTACCCAAAATGCACAGTACACCTCTAGATGAGATCCCTGAGTGGTGGTGAATCTAAAATGGGGTAAATTCTGGAAGGTTTAACCTGTTCTGGTACTTTGGGGGCTTGGCAAATGCGACATGGCACTGATTAAAATCTGCCTATAAAAAGCCAAATAGCGCTCCCTCCCTTGTACGTCCTGTCATGTGCCCAAACAGCAGTTTACACCCACATGTAGGGTATTGCTGAACCTGGAAGAAATTGTGTAAAAAAGATTGGGATGCTTTTTTCCAGGATTCCTTGTAAAAATAAATAAATATTTAATTTTCAAAACCCAATTTCCTAAATGCAATTTTGAATACTTTAAGGGTTTTAGTTTCTTAGATGGAGTCATTTACGGGGGTATCTAACATACAGGCCCCTCAAAGCCACGTCAGAACTGGACTGTTTCTTAAAAAAATTTATGTTGCAATTTTTTTTGAAAATGTGAAAAATGACTACTAAATTTCTCAGCGCCTAATGTTCTTAAAAATAAAAAGACATTGAAAAATGATGCCAACCTACAGTAGAGATATGGAAGATGCTAGTTCTAAACTGTATTGTGTGGGATAATGGTGTTACATGCAGAAGATTTTTAACTTTGAAAATGGCAAATCTTTCTAAATTTTCATGACATTTTGATATTTTTCACAAATAAACAAGGATTGTTTGGATCAAAATTTCGTACTAACTTGGAGCACAATGTGTTACGTGAAAACAGTCACTGAATCACATGGATAGGTTATACTTTAGTATCAAAAAGTTATTCTCACATAAAACGAAACGTCAGATTTTAAAAATGGGGCTCTGTCAGAGAGGCCAAAACTGGCTGTGGCAGTAAGAGGTTAAATGGGTGTTCCGGAAGTTCAAAATGTGTGTACGTCAGTCAAGGCGAAAAATAGAAGAAAAGAATCATACTTTCTTCCTGGGTGCTGTTGTTCCATCATGGTGGCCATCCTGGCTGTAGCTGTGAATGTTAATCTTTCACATTACAGGTGCAGCCAACCAAAGGCCACAACATATATGTGCATGTGACCGCTGTGGCGGTGTAATTGGCTTCACAAACTATGAACATTCACAGCTACAGCTGGGATCACCAGGACAGTGGCCATGATGGAATGACAGCACCCAGGAGGTCTTATTCTTTTCTTCTGTTTTTCATCATGCCCCTTTAATCGTCTCCTTGATTCACTGCTCCAAGTGGGTTTAGAGGTCTATTATCCTTTATAACTGTCTAAAAATACAATTAAAAGATTTCCTTTCTCTCTGAACTCACAGAGGAAAGCACAAGCTAGTGTCAAACATGCTGTTTCCAGCGCTGTGTCCCTTATTCTGTAAGATGCTGTAGTTTTCAAGTATTTAGTGCTCAAATCTGCAGTTTTCAGCCAGAAAAGAGTCATTCAAAGAGTCAGTTTTTTCAAACCCCGACCACCTGAGTTTAGCCCCGCCCACCTCAACTGATAAACTCATTACTTTGAATAAGTAGAAACATGAGAATAACTGTCAGTGGGCGGGGCTAGCCTTTGGAGGGCGGGGCTAACACCTGCTCATGAATAAGATTTGAGCATTGAATGCTCTAAAACTACAGCATCTTACAGAATAAGGGAGACAGCGCTGGAAACAGCAGGTCTGTCACTGGCTTGTGCTGTCCTCAGCAAGGGTGGCATAATCTATATGACAGGTTCCCTTTAAGCCTCTGAACATACCCAGGAAACATGTTAACTTATTTATGCCGGAGATGGGGTCACTCTGACTTTTATACGAACTAGAATTTTAAACTGCCAGAACACCCCTTTAAGGTATCCTACAACAGTCAGGGTATTGACCTTCTTGCCTTCATTAAACTCCATTCTACCAGTGCTGTTTCTACTACCTAGGCAGATAGAAGTCTGTTCTATCTGTATCAGATCTGTGGTGTAGCCTATTTAAGCTCACTCTTATAAGGGTTGCTGCAAAGAATAGCTTCAATTGTAGGAACAAAATAAAGACATTCCAAATATATTGCATTGTTCTCTGTTTCCTAAGAGTCAAGTAATTTATTACTCCTGCTATTTCGTCCTCAGTAACAACCGTAACAAATCTCCGGCTGTTTGTTCATGAGATACAGAGATAGTCATCCAAGTCTTAAGTCTCTGTCCTTGGCCAACAGTAAACTTGATTTATCTCAATAAACATTCTGTAATTAGGGCTTTGTTTGGACAGATAAAGTCTTCAGTATTGAGCTAATCTAATTTAGCATTAAAGCAATAGCTGTACAAGAAGAGTATGCAATTATATAACCAGGAAGTGACAGAGAATTTCTTTCATGCATTCTTTGAAACCCTGTGGGGAGACAACTCCTTTAAGCAATATAGGATGAATACATGATTTTCAGAGAGAATGCCTTGGGCAGTCTGTCCTAAATTCTGGGGATCAAGAGGCCCTTCATATGGGGTTACTTCTTGGTAAATCCTCATTGTTGTGCTGCTGGTAGGATGTAAGGGAAGCATTTATTTTCACCCTATTTGTAATGGGTTGCTTTATAATTTACATGCTGTAGGCAGAGTCCCCCAAAGCATTACAGGGTTGTAAATTGATTAATTCTCATTAAAAGTGTTATCTATCATCCTAGAATATACTGGCAGGAATACCCCCACGGATGCACTGCTGTGAACAAAACAGATTAACATTGAAAATCAACACTTCCTATCTGACTGCTAGCAAGCTGGAAAAGAGAATGACTTTTTAGTACAAAACAACTAAGAATTGTTGCTGAAACCAGAATACTGTTTAATTAAAAACATGCTTCTATTTATTATAAATGATTAAATACATGGATTTGAGCATAGAAGAAAAGTAAAACATCAACAGAGGCGTATACATTGTTAGTTTTCCAAATTATTTACCTGCTTTGGACTACCTTCAGATGGGTTGGATTTGCTGCAGGTTCTCTACAGCAGAATTGCAGAATAAAATTTGCATGCAAAAATCCACACCAAATGGTGCATGTGAATTTAAAGGGAACCTGTCAGGTGGTTTACACTACCCTATCTAAGAGCTGGATACAACAGAGGGAAAAAAGGAGAGTTCTGTGTTATGTAGGTTTATATGATTTGATCCTGAATATCTGAGTAAAACTCAAAGAAAATCGGAAACTGAAAGTCTGCTCTGTATACCCACTTATACAGGGACAGCTGTCAATCACTGTATGTGGGTGGAGTAAACAGGACCTCCACTGTCTCTTAAAGGGAATGTGTCATCAAAAAATGACATTGTTTAACTCACATTTTTATGTTAAACACATTTTTTAGGAATTTTTGGTTGTTTTTTTTTTAATTTTCCTTATCACTTTCAGTATTTTTTATTGATTCTTAAAGAGAACCTGTCACATAGGTTATGCGCCCTTTGCTGAGGGCAGAACAAGCTAGTGTCAGACCTGCTGTTTCCAGCGCTGTGTCCCTTTTTCTGTAAGATGCTGTAGTTTTCGTTTATTTAATGCTCATATCTGCAGCTTTCAGCCAGAAGAGTCATTTGAAGAGTCAGAGTCAGTTTTTTTCAAACCCCGCCCATCTGAGGCTAGCCCCGCCCACCTCAACTAACAAACCTATTACTTTGAATAGGTAGAAACATGTGAATAACTGTCAGTGGGGGGGGCTAGCCTTTGGTGGGCGGGGCTAACACCTGTTCATGAATAAGATTTGAGGGGTAAATGCTCCAAAACTACTGCATCTTACATAATAAGGGGCACAGTGCTGGGAACAGCAGGTCTGACACTAGCTTGTTCTGCCCTCAGAAAGGGGGGCATAACCTATGTGACAGGTTCTCTTTAAGTCCTGCAGTTTTCACTTTGGCCACTAACCCTAATAATTGTCTGACACTTCCTGTTCTGTAGAGGGAGATTTTCAGTGTCTGCTCATTATCAATAAAAGCAGGGTCAAACTGAAAGGAGACACCAATGTGTATAGATAACACAGAATACACCAGTCACAAGAAGAGATAGTCACAGCTCCCCCTCACACCTCCCTGCGCAGTAATTTCTTCCCAGGTCACAAAGCATGACTAGAAATCTCTCCTATGGAACAGAATCAGTCTTAAAGGGGTTGTCTCACTACAAAGAATAGCTTTCAACATGTTGGGAACACTAAATGAAGATGTTTTCCAAATATATTGCGTTGTTAATTTTTTTTGTTAAAGAGCTACAAGTGATTTTGTCATCTACCTGGCTCTATCTAGTTCCCCAAGTAACCGAACTGTGTACATTTCTCCCCCCTGCTGTTTGTTCTATCTGATAGCAGGGAGTGATGTCATCACACAGGTCCCAGCTGCAGCAGCACAGGACTCGCACAGCATGAGCTTGTATGTTATCTGATTTTTTAGACAAAAGAGTAATTACTGCTGTTTACTTAAATCTCATGCTGTCAGGAGCAGGGAAGCTTCTAGAGTTAATCTAATTAGCAGAAGTCTATGCTAATTACAGACAGCTTGACCAGGAAGTGACAGAGAAACCAGCATTATTTCATTCAAGCATACTATGAAACTATGAGATGAGAGAATCCCTTTAAGGCTCCTATTTGCATGAAGTTGCTGTAAAGTATCTCTCTGACTGCTGTTAAAGCAGTGCAAGCAAGAATGTCTTCCCCACATTCATATATAGACGCCCGAATGGAGAAATCTACAATCAGGAAATAAAAACGACTGAGAGGAAAAGAATATGGATCAGGGTCTTGATTTAATAAGTAAAAAATTTGCGACAGATTCCCTTTAAGGAAACTGGATCTGGATTTTCTCTGCTTTTTACTCATAAATCTTGCTCCAAATCAAACATCCCTATATATCACAGAGCTCAGCATCTCTCCCTCTATCATATCCTGTTCTCAGATAGGGTAGCATAAACCAACTGACAGGTTCCCTTTAATTCTGTAGGTCCGCTGTGGAAAATCCGCAACAACCTGACCCATCTCAACGTACTTCCTTGCATGAGTGTGCAAACAGAGATGGCTGTCAATCACTGACTTACCAGACTCCTTAACCCACAATAAGCAGAGATTTAAATGAATAATATACAAGTTCCAATAAATCTTTTCCCACAGAACTATAAATCAATCTTAAAGCAGATCATTGACAGCACTCCAGGGATGTGATACAAATAATGAGAGTTTATTCAGGGTATATCTACAGACTCCAAAAAGCAAATGATATGATAGTGACAAGTAAAACATGTAACGTTTCGGTTGGAGTCACTGTAAGAAACAATGAAATAAATAAAAAGACAACATACAAACAAAAAGTAGTGTACAGGAATCAAAAAACATCGCACAAAGATATACATATAAACATATTCACAATCAGACTGTACATTCAGTTTCTAATATAAGAATAGCTACATAGGTGCTGGCATGTTACACTGTGACAGGTATTGGAAACAGTTTAAATGGACAAGGAATGTCCTATATATTAGCATAAAGAAGAAAAGAATGTATATGGGGGTTTGGGCAAAAAGATAATGCCTTGGGAATGCCTATGCATTCAGGATAAAGCAAAGAAACCACAATAAGCACCGATATAGTAGGTGTCCATACAAGAATGGATGATGTACAATGCCTGAAATACCCTATTAGGCCCTGAGAATTCTTACCTATGAGTAGAGTGTGAGAGTAATGAAAAGGGCCATAGCCCAGTAGTGGCGGAGCCGTGTAGGCACTGAAGTGAAGAAGCTGAGTTTAAATACCGTCTGTGCTGCATCTAGTACACACACACAAGCAGAAGCTGGGGCACAGAAGAGGCAAGAAAGGGTTTGGGTGCGAGAGCATGCGCGTAGGCGCCGCGGAGGTGCCACTTTGACGTTGGAAAAACGATAGGGAGATAATGTAGGAAAAGGAAACACAATGGACATAGAGTGAACTTAGGTAAAGATGAAAGTAGAAGTAGGAGGTAATAAGTATAATGATTAAAGGAAAAAGAAAATTCAATGGAAATATATAATCACTATGAAGATGTAGCAGTAAAGAAGAAGAAAAGGGGGGAAGAAAGAAACACAAAAAAGAGAGTGACATGAAAAGGGTAACAGTAAATGAGTAGAGAAACACTATACAATAAGAAAGTAAAGAACAACAACTAAAAATAAAAAACAAAACGGAAAACTAAAAAATAAACAGTACAAAACAAGAAAAAATAAGAAAAGGGAAAAAATTTAAAATAAGATGAGAAACAGAAGGTAAATAAACGAGTATAGAAAAAGAAAACCTTTTAAGGGGCATAGAGAGAATATAGGAAGGAAAAGAAAACGGAGTAAAATAAGAAGGGTGAAAAAGAGAAAGAGCAAAAAATGAATGATGAAAAAAATACAGAATAGGTGAAGCCAGAAGAAATAAAAACAGAGGGAAGGCAAGAAAGACAAAGAACAAAATATGAAAAGAAAAAATGGAGAAAAAGAGCAGAGAAGGGAAAAAAGGGGAAGAAATAAAGGAAAAATAAATATGAGAAATATACATCAATCTGTTTGGCTCCTCCTGCTCTATAACAGACTATCAGCAGATGAGCTAGCTTGCTCAATGTAACAGGTTCCCATTAGGCTATGTCTACAGAGCATAGGTTTTACAGTAATAATTTCAGCTGTTTTAGTATTTTTAAACTGCTTAAAATGCGATGGAAAAATGTCCACAAAAAAACGACCTGTAATCCACACAGGTTGTTTTAGGAACATTTTGTAAAAATTTAATATTAAAGTCTATGTAAACTGCCGGATGGTTTTTGAACTTTTTTTGGCGCGGTCTTCAGACGTTCTGCGGTGTTTATACAAGGCATATGAATTTTGAACACATTAATAACTCCCCAAAAAAGTACAAAAAACCAGACCAAAAATCATGTAAAAAACCTCACAAAAAAACAAAAACCACACAAAATTACTCGTCGGAAACCCTGCTGCTTTGGACAAAAAACTGACAAAATACTCAGGTTGAAAGCGGTTTTTCGATTTTGGTTTTGTACAAGTTTTTTGTCCTTTGCTGAGTGGCTCTAGCCTTAAGATTCACACCACAGGTAAAATTCTGCACAGATTCCATTGGATTTTTTTCTTCAGCATGTGGATGAGATTATTAAAAAATATCATCTACTTTGTGGCTACTGTAGAATTCTGCAGATTTCCCACATGTACAGTATAGTGCAGTACTCTATGTTCTGCACTGCTCTGTACATCTTCCAGGATGAGCGACTCTTTTGGCCACCAGGTGAGGGCCCTATTTTCTTTTTTACAGGTACATTGTGTATACAGTACTTGACATAAGTAAGCTCCAGTCCTCAAAATAGAAATTGATTTCTAGTTTCCAGCAGCTCTTTATGTGGAAGATCTTGCTTTATTTGCATTAGTTATCTGCGTAACTTTCTTTTATCTTCATTTTCCATTATGTTGGGGGTCACATTTTGGGGCCTCTGAACCAATTACCAGTTTTCGAGAGTTCTGGTTTCAACATACAATTGTCATCTTGGAACCAATTAATATTGTATGTTGAGGGACTACTATATATCTGTTGCAAGATGTGAACACATCACAGGTTTATTGCAAATTAAACTTAAAGAGATTTTCCAGGATTTTTAAAAAACTTAGAGCTGCAGAGGTTGTAAAATAGAAAAATAACCTTTAGTCATCTGTAAATTCCCTGCTGTTTTAGTAGTCACCACTGATGACATCACATACATTCTTCAATCACTGATCTCTGCAGTCTCACACTGCACATGTAAGCATGAGAACGAAGCTAATGATTGGCTGCAGCATCACAGCAATGATGTACGCAACATAATCACTGTGCAGTAAATGTTATTTTTCTATTTTAAAAAGACTTTAAATATCAGACAACCTCCTTAAATATTGTGCATATTAAAGAGTTTGTCCCATTATTTTATTAAAAAAATACTTCATGCCACTAATGCCCTTGTAAAATACAAAAACTTAAAGGGAATCTGTCACCATTTTTTTTATTAATTAAAATAAGGTACTTATACATATTCTTTTCTTCTTAGCCGTTTTTATTTTCTGATTGTAGATTTTTTTTCTGTTGTCTGTATAGGACTATGGGAGCACCCATCATGCCTGAGTTGCTTTTAACAGCATTTAGAGAGATGCTTTACAGCAGCTCAATGGACATAGGAGCCTGTGAACAGGAGCAGACTATAAAGACTTCTATAGGAGAGTTTTATAGACATGCTCTGTGACCTGGGAAAAAGTCACTGTGTAGGGAGGGGGTGGGGAGAACCAGCTATGACCATCTTTTATTGTGAAAGGTGGATCCTGTGTTATGACATTGGTGTCACTTTTCAGTGTAACCCTGCCTTTCCTGATAATAATAATAATAATAATAATAACAACATTATATTGAGGTGACCTCTGAAATGTTTTCTCTATAGAACAGGAAGTGTCAAACTATTATAAGGCCGAGTGGCCAAAGTGAAAACTACAGAACCTCAGGATTTAAATATATATATATATTATATATATATATATATATATATATATATATATATATATATATTATATATATTATATTTATTTATTTATTTATTTATTTTTGAGTGATATGGAAATTTTAAATAGATCAACCAATCAGAGGAAGAAGAAGACAGTCCAAAACCATCTGGATCAAGGGTGTGGGAGAGGTTAACAGCTCCATTCCTAGAGCAGTCACTGTAAATGCCAGGAAGTGGAGGAAACCTCTGACCCTTTCATTTCCACGGTCAGTGACCACAGCATAATCAAGGAGCATTCCTCTCATCGGGACTCCCGGTAACGCCATGGAGCCCAGGGAATGTCTTTACAGTCAGCCATGGGACCTAGAGTAGCCCCAGGGCTGACTGTATCGAAAGCCTGCGACCTGTGTCAGTATGACACAGAAGGTAATGTATTAGCATTCATGAATATGCTAATACATTATTAAGTGTAAAAAAAATAGTAAAATAGTCATCCCTTAATGGGATTAAAACAAAAGTAAAAAACGCAAAAAGTGTAGAAAAAAATACAATTAATAATAAAATAAATATTTTTAAAAAATTATTGTGCCTACACTACACAAAAAAATCTATACATAGTAAGCATCCATACGATCGTAATAACCTGTAGAATTAATCTAACTTGTTATTTAGTGTGAAATGTGAATTGTGTAAAACATAATTAAAAAAACAAATGCAAAACCACACTTTTTTATGTTCAAGCTGCAAAAAAAACTGCAAGAATTTATATGTAAACTCAAACTACACCCTCAAAAGGTACAACTTCTACTGCATAAAATAAGTCCTCACACAACTGCGTCAGTGAAAAAAAAAAAGTTACAACCATTGAAACACAAGGAGACAAAAACTAAAATATTTGCTGGTCATTAAGGCCTTTTCTGGCCTGGGGCTTAAGGTATATATATACAGTAGATACCAGAAGTTTACATACACTATATAAAAAGACACATATGCATGTTTTTCTCACTACTCACTATCTGACATGAAAGTCGACAATTCTTGGATAATGATGATATCTTGGTTAACTTCTTTAGACTTTCCCATTATGTTACACACAGAAGCAGTGTGTTTCTTTTGTGTATTGAAAAATACATCCACAGGGGTGTCTCTAATTAACTGAGATGTTGCCAATAAACCATCAGAAGCTTCCAAAGACATGACATCATCATATGGGCTGTCACAAATTGTTTAAAGGCATAGTAGTGTATGTAAACTTTTAACTTTGCAAAAAGTAATAAAAATGCCTTTAAAAATTAAATCTATCTCTATCTGCATTTGGCAAATACATATAATTTTGGCAATCGTAATTGACCTAAAGCGGGTAAAGTTTATTCTGATTTCATGTCAGATAGTGAGAAAAACATGCATGTGCATAATTTTATATAGTGTATGTAAACTTCTGCTTCAACTATGAGAGACAATATGAGAAAACAAATCGAGAAAATCAATTTGTCTGATTTGGAAATAATTTATTTGCAAATTATGATGGAAAATAAGTATTTGGTTACCTACAAACAAGCAAGATTTCTGGCTCTCACAGACTTGTAACTTCTTCTTTAAGAGGCTCCTCTGTTCTCCACTCATTACCTGTAGTAATGGCACCTGTTTGAATTTGTTATCAGCATAAAAGACACCTGTCCACAACCTCAAACAGTCACACTCCAAACTTCACTATGGTGAAGACCAAAGAGCTGTCGAGGGACACCAGAAACAAAACTGTAGTCCTGCACCAGGCTGGGAAGACTGAATCTGCAATAGGCAAACAGCTTGGTGTGAAGAGATCAACTGTGAGAGCAATAATTAGAAAATGGAAGACATACAAGACCGCTGATAATCTCCCTCGATCTGGGGCTCCACACAAGATCTCACCCCATGGGGTCAAAATGATCACAAGAACCGTGAGCAAAAATCCCAGAACCACACGAGGGGACCAAGTGAATGACCTGCAGAGAGCTGGGATCAACGTAAAAAAGGCTACCATCAGTAACCTTGTTAAAGCTGTGTGATGAAGCGATAACCACCAAACGAGTATGGCATAAAACTCAATTCCTTTATTGATAAAGCAATTAAAATGCGAGCGTTCCCATAGGCATACTAAATCCTCAAAACATAAGAAACGGCTGATGCGTTTCGGGTGTCTATTCACCCTTAATCATAGCAACGAGGGGACCAAGTGAATGACCTGCAGAGAGCTGGGATCAACGTAACAAAGGCTACCATCAGTAACACACTACGCCGCCAGGGACTCAGATCCTGCAGTGTCAGAAGTGTCCCCCTGCTTAAGCCAGTACATGTCCGGGCCCGTCTGAAGCTTGCTAGAGAGCATTTGGATGATCCAGAAGAGTATTGGGAGAATGTCATATGGTCAAATGAAACCAAAGTAGAACGGTTTGGGAGAAACACAACTCGTCGTGTTCGGATTAGAGAGAATGCTGAGTTGCATCCAAAGAACATCATGCTTTGAGACGGTTTCTCTGCAAAGGGACCAGGACGACTAATCCGTGTACATGAAAGAATGAATGGGGCCATGTATTGTGAGATTTTGAGTGCAAACCTCCTTCCATCAGCAAGGGCATTGAAGATGAAACATGGCTGGGTCCCAAGCACACTGCCAGGGCAACAAATGAGTGCCTTCTTAAGAAGTATTTCAAGGTCCTGGAGTGTTCTAGCCAGTCTCCAGATTACAACCCTATAGAAAACCTTTGGAGGGAGTTGAATGTCCGTGTTGCCCAGCGACAGCCCCAAAACATCACTGCTCTAGAGAAGATCTGCATAGAGGAATGGGCCAACATACCAGCAACAGTGTGTGCCAACCTTGTGAAGACTTACAGAAAATGTTTGACCTCTGTCATTGTCAATAAAGAATATGTAACAAAGCACTGAGATTAACTTTTGTTATTGGCCAAATATTAATTTTCCACCATAATTTACAAATAAATTCTTTCCAAATCAGAAAATGTGATTTTCGGGATTTTTTTTCTCATTTTGTCTCTCATAGTTGAGGTCTACGATGTCAATTACAAGCCTCCCTCATCTTTTTAAGTGGGAGAACTTGCACAATTGGTGGCTGACTAAATACTTTTTTTCCCCACTGTATATGTGGGGACGCACTTGTATATTTCAGCGTTATGTGGATTTAAAATCTGCCAAAATGACCCTTTTTGGCGGTAAGTGAGAGTTAGCAACAGAGAGAACTCTATTTCCTTGATATATATATTATATATTAACTAATAATAATATATATATTTATAATATTATAATATACTGTATATACACATATATATATTATATATATATAACAATAACACATGGTATATTTGAAAGGTATTTCATCCACTCAGAATAATTTTCACCAACCAACCACTATTTTGAATATATTTCTTTGTATAGGAGATTTGGTAACAGTATGTTATGCAATCACTGAACCCCCAAAACTGCAAAAATGAAATTTTTTCAATCAGAATAATTTACAGCAACCAATCACCATTTGAAATAGATTTCTTTCTATAGGAGATTTGGTAACAGTGTGTTATGCAATCACTGAACCCCCCAAAACTGCAAAAATGAACTTTTGGTCACTGAGTATGATCATATTAGTATGATGTATATGAGAGTAAGGCGATGTGTCACCAAATAACAGCTTCTGGGTGTGGGAAAGATGCAGCCAGCAATGAAAAACTCCATAACTATTGCTGTCTATGATTCCCTAAGCTTGCTGTTAACCCCTCTAACTAACTACCTACCTAACTAATCTAAAGAGCAGCTTTTCCCTTGTGCCTGCATGCATTAACCCCTTAACGACCTTGGGCGTATCAGTACGTCCCAGGGCCGCTAAGGGGCTTTGCAGGGGGATCGCTCCGCGACCCCCCCGCACAGCCGCCGGGTGTTAGTGGCAAATTGCCGCTAACACCCGGCAGTAACAGCGCCGGCGGTGGCTCTGCCCGCTGGCACTGTTGTACCCATCAGGCGCCGCGGCAAAGATGGCCGCGGCGTCTGAATTAACGCCGATCGGTGCCGCGCACCGATCGGTGCGGTGATCGGCATAAGCGCAGCTATGCTGCGCCGATCCGATCACCGGGCATTGTGGTGGGGAGCCTTGTGAAGGCTCCCGTCACTTACCCTGGCCGGTTTGCCCCACTTCCGTCCACAGACAGGAAGTGGGGAAACCGCCATCTTTGTACACCCTAATGCATTGCCTATGCAATGCATTAGGTTGTATTAACAATCGCGCCACCTAGTGGTCAAGTACCACAGGTGGCCTCAATGTTACAGTAAAAAAAAAAAATAAATAAAGTTTTAAAGTACAAAAAAAAAAAAAAAGTATTAAAAGTTCAAATCAGCCCCCTTTCCCCATTTTACAAATAAAATCATTAAAATAATAAAAAAGTTACACATATTTGGTATCGCCGCGTCCGAAAAAGTCCAATCTATAAAAATATAACATCATTTATCCCGTACGCTGAACACCGTAGAAGAAAAAAAATTCCAAACGCCAAACTCAAAAAATGGAATAAAAATGATCAAAAAAGTCGCATGCATTCCAAACTGCTAGCGATAAAAAGTACACTTCAGCCCACAGAAAATTCCCCCTCACAGGTGTTAGTACAAAAAAGTTATTGGTCGCACAAAATGGCGCCGTGGCGCAAATTTCAAAAATATATAAAAATTATATATAAAAATTATATTTACCGAAGATTGAACGCCGTAAAAGCAAAACCCCCGCAAACATGGCGAAAATACATTTTTTTTCACAATTTGTCCCACTTGGAATTTTTTTGCGGTTTCCCAGTATATTCTATAGTATAGTGAATAACACCATTAGAAAGTACATCTTGTTCCGCAAAATAAAAGCCCTCATGTGTCTATGTAGGTGGAAAAATAAAAAGTTATGGCTTTCAGAAGGCGAGGAGGGAAAAACGAACGTGTCACCCAAAAAAAACGCCGGGTCCTTAAGGGGTTAAAGCAAGCAAAGAGCAGTCCGTTCAGTACAGAGAGTAAGCTGGAAATGGCGTTCACAAGGGAATACAGTGAAATACATATAACAGGGTCATGTGATTTGCCAATGGGAGCCCTACACCTCAGCGATGACATTTTTGACACTTCTCTGTGCTCTGCCCTGATTGGATGGCCGCCAAAAGTGCAGGAAGCAGCTAAAAATTAAACTAAAACTTGCACGTCGAACGCGCATTGTGGACGCGAACTTGACTCAAACAAACCTTAAAATGTTCTATTCCGTTCACATTCTTAAAAATCTCGATGTTCGACTCAATCTTAACTTTTCTCAAATGGTTCGATCAACACTAACACTGTTAAATCACTTTAAAGGGTGTGCGCTATCTTACTTAAATATGCTTAATCAGAGTAGGATGCAAGATTATGGAACTTTGCAATATACATTTTGTATTGTTGTCAGTGATTGAAAATACTAATTTGTTTAAAAAAAAAAATTGGTGTTCAAAAGCTACCTATCTGTTGTCACAGGTGATGGGTTTACAAAAACGCATTACAGTAGGTGCAAACTAGGAAACTGGCATCCGTGTCCAAAGAATGTTGTGCCCGTTAATAAACCTGTAAGGTGTAGGAGCAGAACCAGATCAAAAGGTTTTTCAGCATGCAACGATCTTGTAACGATAAAAGCAAAGTATACTAGAAAGACACTTACAATTTCTTTAAAGAACAATTAAAGTTTTCTCATCTCAAACATTTATGGCATAAATTGAAAAGATCTTGATAAAAGGCCCCCTAACTTCTCCAGGCAGAATGGAGAGATGGCCGCGCATGCATGTTATTTTAGATAAAGTTTCAGGAATAGCCAAGCAAGTAAGCTCAGCTGAACTCTGAACTCCCATTGCAATGAATACAGTACTGCACATATGTGGCCACTTCTCTGTTCTGAGTGGGGGATTTTACTTCTCTGTTCTGAGTGAGACACTCACTTATTAGATATCTAGGGCATATTATATCAATATGTCATAAATGTCTGAGAAGGCAACAACCTTATAAGCTTAATCATGAAATCATGAATGAAATGTATATATTAGCTTCATATCATTGCTGGCTTATGTCTGTCAGTAAATAAGGTTTTTTTTTCTTCAGCAATACTAGCTAAAAAGTTAGTGATGAGCAACACTTTGCTTATTGAGTCTGTAAGGGCTCATCAACATTTCCACATTATCGACCCGTATTAGTTCCATTATAACAGAAAAAAATTGTTACTACACTACCAGTCAAAAACACCTCTATTATTACAGTTATTTTTTACATGAACCCAGTTCTTGTACAGCAAATAATGTGAAATGGTTCAAAAGTTAAAAAATTAAAAATTATATGAGTTAATTACCTCAAACAATAGTTTGAATTTTTCATTTTAACCAAACAGCTTTTCTCAGGGAAAACATCAAGGACACCTGCTTTGCAGCACAGAAACCAAATTATGGTTTGAAACTGGATGCAAATGATTTGTACAGGTGTCTCAATTTTTGTAGATTACTTTCAAACCTTCTGATGCTATATATCCAGTGTCGAAACAGGCTGCATTACAACACCCTAAAGGGCAGGATTTGGACTGTTTTGCACCTTAGGACAAAGTATATTGGCATCATAGTGGCAAGAAAAAGGCAAATAACAAAGACAGACAGAAAAGTATAGACCTTAGAGGTGTTTGTCTCTCATACAGAGGAACAGTTAAGGAAGCCGAGGTCACAGTCAATACAGTTTCCTAGGCCATCAAAAGGCCCTTGGAAACTGGAGAAAACGCTGACACAAAGAGGTCTGGTAGACCAAAGGCCACTACAAAATCAGATGACAAGTTTTTAAGTCAACAGTTTACATGAATAATGCTTTAAAGTTCAAAATCTTTAAGTCATTTCTTTAACGTCATTTAAAGCAGTAAGGGAAAAAGCAATGAGATGTGCCAACCCCAATACCCAATGGAAATAAAAAAAAGGAGGGGCGAGGAGGGAAAGGAAGACAGGAAACAGAAACCAGCAGAAATAACTAAAACAGCCATAAATTGGCGATGAGGAACTCCCCTACTTACTGGGGGAACATAGAAGACCAGCATGATCCATCACAACTCCTAAATAAAGCTTATACATGTGAATAAGTATAAGAGACAAAGACAAAAAGATAACCAATAATGATAAAAAGGTGAGAATGTTATGTCTAAAGAACGGTAAAAGCCTCTATAAAATTCTCAAAGTGACAAAATAGCAAAACAGGCATAACTCTCACATTCTTATAGTAATCTTAAGTACTAAACGTAACAGCAGATAAAGGATATGAATAGGTGGCAGCACTAGTTATGTTTACACCTGGGTGTTTCATTGAATGTTTCATTGAATGTGAGCTATGCAAGATTCCCTAGACAAAGGTCTCTGACCGAAAACGTTTGGGATATGCTCTATGAATAATATGTTATATGTTTACTAACTTCACCTGGATTTTGCTCTGATTTTGCATACTGTGATTAACATTAATGGAAGAATAAAGTTTTCTTAATTGCATCAAGAATATCTGTGTGTGCCATTGGTTATATGGACTATGAGTATGGTCCTTATGACGCAGAATAAGGGAGAATGGGAATCCTCATTTATAAGCAATGTTCCTTTCTCTGTGGATGGAAAGAATGGATTTGAGCATAGCTCTTTGCGCCAGGGTATGACGGGATAAATCTGGATAAATTTGGAGAGTATGCCCTTTGTACCATTGGGTGGCCTCTGTGAACCCTTTGGAGAATTTCTTCCTTGAATATATAGAAATGTACACAGAAGATGATAGCCCTGGGGTGTGATGAGACCTTGTTGATAGGGCGCATTGCTCTGTGTACTCTGTCTAATTCAATGTAGGTATTTGGAGGACTTTAAAGTATGCAAGATATGGTCGAGTATAGGTCAGAAGAAGGTACGGTCTCTTGAAGACCACGGATTCGCAAATAATTTCTTCTCCATCTATTTTCTACCTCATCCAAATGTTGTTGTAGATGGAATAACTGAGAGGAGTGGAACTTTACCACTACTTGCAGAGCAGATAAAGAAGTGATTCCTGATGATTCCTGTGCCTGTTGCAGGGTGTCAACTGTTGTGGACATTGATAACCGATCTGAACGTAATTGTGCAAATTCCTTTCTACATTCTTCCAGCAATTGTGTCGTCATTGAAGAGATATCTTGTCTTTTAGGAAGACTTTGGATTAGAAGTTGAAGATCAGCGAGGGTCACAGGTTAACTGCTAGCAGTAGAAGAGTTCCCACTTAGTGAGGATAGCATGCTGAGGCTTGAGTTCGCCTCTGAGGAGTTAGGTGTAAGGCCTCTTGTGCGGTGGGCAAAGATTTGTGGGATGCCATCCAGACTGTTGTGGGAGTTTGGTCCAGAGTCAGGCCCACCATGGTGACATTGTGCTGATTTGGGGAGCCAAGGGCAAAATGTGAGATGCTAGAGATGGTTACACAATGAGGTCCGTGAGAGCTCGAGGGATGCCTGTAGTCAGGACCAGGACGGAGAGATTGCACCCATTCCAAAATGTGGTGAAGGAGACATATCTTTGTGATTTTTAGCTATGCATCAGACTAGGACGGAGCCCCTGCTGGGTCCAACATGTCTGGATTTGCTTCCGGGTACCAGGTATACACAGGACCTGGGGCAGTGTCAATATGTCAGAGTATTGATGCCTCCTGGATCTTAAGAATAGGCAAAGAGTCCACTGATTAAGCAGATAGATCATTCCCTTTTAGATGACCCCTGGCCAAATCCTGTGTGGTGGTGGGATTTGGGAAGACACTGTGAAGGGAGGCTTGTGGGGAGAGAAGGCAGTCCATCTCCAGAGACAGGGAGTAATGCAGTGGTGGAGGCATCTGGGCTTCCATGGATTTAGTGTCCTAGGGTAAGCTGGGTGTCTCTGGCCTCTTAACTGGCTCACTTAGCTTGGGAGGAGAGGAGTGCCTGTGGAGCCTGCTCTGTATTATACCTCCTAGTACTTGCTGTTGCCTCTGAAGTATGAGAGCCTGTGATGCTGGTGCCGAGAAGCTGGAGGAATCCGCCACCAGGGATCCCTCAGCAGTGCATGGACTCCTGTGCAGGTGCTAGACTCTGAGCAGTGCATGTACCTATAGTCCTTTCTGGCAGAGTTATCGTGTCCACAGGCGTCAGAGGTGTCCCTGAAAGTTGTGGCACCTTGTCAGGTGGGTGGATGGTACTGCCATGGAGTTTGTGCACAGTGCGGGCCTGGTCAGTGTGGAGTCCGTGGCTGGTTTCATAGTATGCAATGCTGGCTCGAGAGCCAAGGCAACAACAGAGTTGCTGTCAGCCAGAAGTAAAGGTACAGACCCCGGTATCCTTGCCAGCATGGTTTGGACGGCCATTTTGAGGAGCACTGCTGCAGTCAGTCTCTTCTCGGGGCACTGGGGCAGAGAAACACCTGAAATACTGTCCAATGTCCCCCTGAGGGGGAGCAGAAGTAGAAAAGGGACCCTAGTTTCCTTTTTGTGTGATTTACTCATCTCTTAACGCCTCTGGAGTCGGATATTGATGAGAATGTCGAGGAGTTCTAAAATCTGTGTCTACATACGGCCATTTCAAGTCATGCACCGCCACCCCCATTTCAGTACTTTTTACACAACTTGCTGATCTCTAACAAGGAGCTTAATTGCAAAATTAACAACAGATGTTTGATCCCTGAATCACCCAATAAATTTAGGGGATCAATTTGAATAGGTATTTAAACAGTCCATCTCATCATGCTTTTCACATTTTGACATCCAGAGACCAATACAATGCCGTACAATTGATTAACAATACCTCACTATTGCGATGCTTCAAGCAGGATGCTCTCAGACTGAAGTGTTCACTGAGCTTAGAGTATCACAGAGTGTCATCAGCAGGTTGCAACTTAGATACAGAGAGACTGTAAGAGTTACAAAAAGGAAAAAGAAGTGGAGGTCTTATGGCTACATCACACACTGATGACCGCTTAATGCCCTGCGAAACCGGATGATGAATGTCACACAATTCCAGACATGTTTAAGGGAGGTGAGAGGCATGAAGTGTCACGTCAGATCATTCGTAACCATTTACATCAGTGTGTTCTGCGAGCTAGATGATCAGACCGGTATCTGACCTCGCTGATGCATAGCGCTCTCCTTGACATCTCCAGCATCATTGGCGGCCATCATTTCTGCTCAGAGTGAATTGCCTCCCATCACTGAACCGCCCGGAGTAACACTGGTTCCTCATCCTGTTTATATGATCTCTGGCCTGTGAATGATGTGGGTTTCTGTGCCTGGTGGTGTGGTCAGGTGGTCCAATTAAAAAAAAATGTCCAAGAAACTTTATGCTCATTATGAAATTTCAACCAAAAGCCAAATATCCCTAGCTTTTTGTGAATAGTGTAAATGCCAAAAATCTAACATCAGAATATGTAGGACCCATAAATAATAGTAATAAGGAGCTGGTCACTGGAGATTCACGGAACGCAAAGTTACTAAATGGGTTATTTAGCTCTGTATATATAAAAGAGGAGAAAGTGTCCGTGCTCATATAGGCAGTGCCAGTTCTGTTAATACATTAATTAATATAGTAAATTGGCTAAGTGTAGAAATCGTCCAAGTCAAGATAAATAAACTAAATGAGAACAAGGCTCCAGAATCAGATGGTTTAAATCCAAGAGTTCATAAAGAGCTCAGTTATTTCTGTGCCCAGTACATGATATTTAAATATTCTCTCTTGACTAATATAGTGTCAGGAGACTGTGCAAGGAAAATGTGGTACCTATCTTCTAAAAGGGCTGTAGGTATTGCCAAGGTAACAATAGACTAGTAAGTTTAACATCTATTATGGGAAAACTGTTTGATGGGCTCATAAGGGACTATATACAGGAATATGTGGCCGACTATAATATTATAAGTGATTGCCAGCATGGCTTTACTAATGACATAAGTTGTCAGACCAAACTGACCTGTTTTTATGAAGAGGTGAGTAAAGGTCTGTATAGCGTGTCAGCTGTGGATATAGTATTTTAAATTTTGCAAAGACATTTGACACTGTCCCTGGGTAAATTAAAGTCTATAGGGTTAGAAATAATAGTGTGTAATTGGACTGAAAGCTATTGGATCATACTCAGAGAGTAGTGGTAAATGATTCACTCTGAATGGTTCCCACTTATAAGAGGTGTACCTCATGGCTCAGTAGCAGGTCCTCTTTTATTCAATTTATTTGTTGTTTCTATTTTTGCAGATGATACTAAGCTATGTAATGTAGTGCAATCTATGGAAGATGTTCATAAATTGCAAACAGACTTTGATACGCTTAGGGTTTGGATATTCACTTGGCAAATGTAAAGTTATGCATCTGAGTAATAATAACCTGCAGGCACTATATGACCTAGAGAGTGAAAAACTGGGAGAATCATTTGTTGAGAAGGATCTGGGCGTACTTGTTGATCACTGATTACAGAATAACATGCAATGTCAATTATCTGCCTTAAAGGGAACCTGTCTCATAATTAATGCCCCCCTTGCTGAGGGCAGCACAAGCCAGTGTCAGACCTGCTGTTCCCAGCACTGTGCCTCTTATTCTGTAAGATACAGTAGTTTTAGAGCATTTACCCCTCAAATCTTATTCATGTGCAGGTGTTAGCCCCGCCCACCAAAGGCTAGCCCCGCCCACTGACAGTTATTCTCATGTTTCTACCTATTTAAAGTAATAGGTTTATCAGTTGAGGTGGGCGGGGCTAGCCTCAGATTGGCGAGGTTTGAAAAAAACTGACTCTTAGAATGACTCTTCTGGCTGAAAACTGCAGATTTGAGAATTAAATACATGAAAACTACAGCATCTTACAGAATAAGGTACACAGCGCTGGAAACAACATGTCTGACAATAGCTTGTTTTGCCCTTGGCAAGGGGGGCATAATCTATGTGGCCGGTAAGTTTAACCTCTGTTGTGGGTAAAATGTTTGAGGGTTTTCTAAGAGATTCTATCCTGAACTATGTAACTGAATATTAATGCTTAACGCCGTTCCAACATGTGTTTATTAAGGTTTGGTCCTGTCAGACTAATCTCATCAGCTTCTATGAGGACGTTAGTTCTAGACTGGATTGGGATGAAGCATTGGATGTAATATACCTAGATTTCTCTAAAGCATTTGATACTGTGCCACTTAAAAAGTTGGTCAGTAACTTGGACTAGGGGAAAATGTGTGCAAGTGGGTAAGCAACTGGCTCAGTGATAGAAAACAAAAGAGTGGTAATTAACGGTACATACTCAGACTGGATCTCTGTTACTAGTGGGGTACCACAGGGGTCAGTATTGGGCCCTATCCTCTTTAATATTTTCATTAATGATCTTACACGTGGATTGCAGAGTTGAATATCGATCTTTGCAGATGATACTAAGCTCTGAAAGTAATCAACACGATAGAGGATAATGTGTTATTACAAAGGGATCTGGATAAGTGGGGAGTCCTGGGCAGAGAAATGGCAGATGAGGATTAACACAGATAAATGCAAGGTTATGCACATGGGGAGGAAAAATCCATTACATGACTACTTGTTAAATAAAAAAACGCTGGGTAAAAGTAACATAGAGAAGATTTGGGGAACCCGGGGACAGTAAACTTAATTGTAGCAGCCAGGTCGGGCACAGCTGCAAAGCAAATAGGACTATGGATGCTTTAAAAAGGGGCACTTTGATAGAACATTATTCTCCCATTTTATAAGTCACTGTTAGACCACACATGGAATTTGTGTCCTTTTTGGGCACCCTGCACAGAAAGACATTGTAGAGCTTGAACGGGGAAAAAGAGGGGGGGCAACAAAATAAAAAAGGACTTTGGGGACGCAAACCAAAAAAAAAAAATTTAGGGTTTTATTTAGTTTAAAAAAAGAGGGTTTGGGGGGGACATAATAAATATATTTAAAAAATTAAAGGTAAATATAAAAACTCTCCTAAAGATTTATTTATAACCCAGACGGGTAAAAAAAGGGGGGCATCCTCTACCCTTGAGGAAATAAAGTTTCTACAAAACATAAAAAGGGGATTCTTTACTGTTAGAGCATGAAACTATGGAACTCTCTGCCAGAGGAAATTGTCATGGTGATTCCAAAAACAGAGTTCAAAAAGGGGTTTGGGCAGCTTTCTGGGGCGTAATAATATAAAGTTAAAGAATAGGATTTCTGGGTAGGGGGCTTGATCCCGGGGTTTTTCGATTGCCAATTGGTGTTGGGGGAAGGAATTTTTTCCCTAAAATGAGGGCAAAAGGCTCCGCCTCATTGGGATTTATTGTTTCCCCCTTCCTCTGGATCAACACTTTTTCACAAAAGGGTGAACGGAAAGGATTTCTTGTCTTTTTTTTCGGCCCTTACAAACTATAACTATTAATCCTTGGGGGGAGTCTCTATCATTTTTAAAAATCAAGACTGAAATTTTTTGCCCATTCTTCCTTGGGAAAAAAGCTCGACTCAGTAAGGGTTGGGTGGAAGCGTTTTTTGGGAAAAGCATTTTCACTTTTTTCCCAAGATTCTCAATTGGATCATTTTGGGCTTTGACTTGGGCCCTGACTGGTTTATTTTTTTAAATCTTTCCCTTGTAGATTTTGCTTTTTGGGTTTTGGGTCATTGTCTTTTTTGGGGAAAATAAATCTCCGTCCCAGTCTCAAGTCTTTTGCAGACTCCAACAGGTTTACTTCCAGAATGGTCCTGTATTTGGCTCCATCCATCTTCACATCAATTTTAACCATCTTCCCTGTCCCTGCTGAAGAAAAGCCGACCCAAACCATGATGCTGCCACCACCATGTTTGACAGTGGGGATGGTATGTTCAGGGTGATCTGTGTTGCTTTTACGCCAAACATATCGTTTTGCACTGTGGCCAAAAAGTTTGATTTTGGTTTCATCTGACCAGACCACCTTCTTCCACGTTTGTTGTCTCCCAGGTGGCTTGTGGCAAACTTTAAAATAGACTTGTTATGGATATCTTAGAGAAATGGCTTTCTTCTTGCCACTCTTCCATAAAGGCCAGATTTGTGCAGTGTACGACTGATTGTTGTCCTATGGACAGACTCTCCCACCTCAGCTGTAGATCTCTGCTGTTCATCCAGAGTGATCATGGGCCTCTTGGCTGCATCTCTGATCAGTCTTCTCCTTGTTTGAGATGAAATTTTAGGGGGACGGCCGGATCTTGGTAGATTTGCAGTGGTCTGATACGCCTTCCATTTCAATATGATCGCTTTCACAGTACTCCTAGGGATGTTTGGGAAAGCTTTTTGTATCCAAATCCGGCTTTAAACTTCTCCAGAACAGTATCACGGACCTGCCTAGTGTGTTCCTTGGTCTCTGCGCTTTAAACAGAACCCTGAGACTATCACAGAGCAGGCGCATTTAAACGGAGACTTGACTACACAGGTGGATAATATTTTTCCTCATCAGTCATTTAGGACAACATTGGATTATTCAGAGATCCTCAATGAACTTCTGGAGTGAGTTTGCTGCAGTGAAAGTAAAAGGGCCAAATAATTTTGCATGTCCCACTTTTCAGTTTTTTTATTTTTTACAAAAGTTTAAAATATCCAATAAATTTCGTTTCACTTCACAATTGTGTCCCACTTCTTGATTCTTCACAAAAAAAATTAAATTTTATATCTTTATGTTTGAAGCCTGAAATGTGGCAAAAGGTTGAAAAGTTCAAGGGGGCCAAATACTTTCGCAAGTCACTGTATATAAATGGTCCCTACAAAAAGTATGGTGAAAAGGAATTTCACATAAGACTCCCTCAAAAAACAAGGCAGTACTCCCTCATTTTCATCATGAGAACTGTCAATCTGTGAAATAGCTGCTCCAGGAGCTGGTCACAGTAAGAAAAGTTGAGAAATTTCGTGATCTGAAATAAAATCTTCCTTTAGGGCAGATTGGTTCTTGCCTTGTGGGTTTCAAAATTTGCATCAGTAGGGGAAACAAAGCTTAAAAATTCCCTTTACTCCTCCCTTCATCCACATTTTCCCCACCATTGGCTGATCGTGATAGACATTTGTCTTTTTTCAACTGCACTATGTAAATAAATACATTTCCCAACTACTGTAAAATACAAGAAACTGGCCCGCACAGTTTTTACTCATCAAAACTTGTTTATTTCTATTTTTTCTTTCATTTCAAAGTACATTTGAGATAATAAACTGTGTAAAAATCAATAAAAATAGAAAGGTTAGTGTTCTTATACTTATGTCCAGCAGTGTACATTTAAATGGTTTAATCTTCATTTTTATGTGCACTTTTTGTGCGCATAGGTTTATTTTGTATTATACAGCATGCTTCAATGTATACCATATTGGTATCCTGTTTAGCCAATAAAAGATAATGGGTTGAACTAAAAAATGCACATTTATGTATAGTCTGTGTCTGTATTAATTCAGTTTTTTTTAAACCCACAACCAAAACAACAAATAATAACTTATTCTTAAAAAGGGGAATAACAAAATGTAGAAAAAAATAAAGAACACAAATGGATGCAGTATAAAAGCAAAAAAATAGCAAAAAAAAATATATATATGCATAGATACAGTTGAAACCAGAAGTTTACATACACTATATAAGTGTATGTTCACACAGCATCTTGCCTCCGTATGAACATACGCTTTTCTGATGAGTCTATGGGTCCATCAGAACGGACCCAGAGAAGCATCTAACAATTAGAAGTGAGTTTATCACTGCCAGCAACGACAGACACTCCGCGGCGTTCACATGAGAGCTCGCACCGCTGCGTGTTTGTCTCGCGCCTGTTGGATCCGTCTTGTGGATGCGATCCAAGAAATGACATGCAATTCTTTGATCACATCCACAAGACGGACCCGACAGGCGCGAGACAAATACGCAGCGGCGATCTCTCATGTGAACGCCGCTGTGTGTCTGTCATTTCCGCAGTGATAAAGTTACTGCTAATTGTTAGATGCGTCTCTGGGTCCGTTCTGATATACCCAGAGACGCATCAGAAAAGCGGATGTTCATACGGAAGCAAGACACCGTGTGAACATACCCTAAAAAGACAGTTCTGTCAGGAGGAATGAGGCAAAAATCCTACCAACTATTGTGAGAAGCATGTGGAAGGATATCCAAAATGTTTGACCCAAGTCATACAGTTTTAGGGCAATGCTACCAAATACTAATGAAATGTATGTAAACTTTTGACTTTGCAGAAAGTAATAAAACTGCCTTAAAATTCTCTCTCATTCTGGCTTTTGGCAAATATAATAAATTTGGTAATCCTAATTGACCTAAAACAGGTAAGGTTTATTCCGATTTCATGTCAGATAGTGAGAAAAACATGAATATGTGTCTTTTAATATAGTGTATGTAAACTTCTGGTTTCAACATGTATATCTATCATATATTTACTATATATATATATATATAATATATATATATATATATATATATATATATATATATATATAATATATATATTATATTACACGTCAGAATTTGAACTGATATGAACTGATGTGATTTTTTGAGAGAAGTACAGATAAGGGGCTTTTATAACATGAAATCCGATTTCATATAACTCTTCAATGTATTCTGTCCTAGAAAACCAGTTTTCAGTAAGCATCTATTTGATAAGTCAGCTGCAAACTATTTGTGTTTTCTAATTTTAAAAATATCTGAATAAACCGGCACTGTATTTTCATCATACTTTGTTCATATCATTAGCACGAACAAATATTAAACACTTTTCAATACATCTTATTACAGAAAAATGCCTCTGTCTCTACTTATAAGACACTTCTCTTCCTGTTCACTCTCTGTTAACTACTAAAACATCTTTATTAAGGTTATTTTTGTGAGAATCAAGCTACATGCTGCCCATAAAAGTCTATAACGAGGGGAGGTAAAAAAAGCTTAGTTTAGGAAAGGGAAAAACTAAAAAAGCCTGCAGAGAAAAAACTGGTTAAAATGGGGATCCAAAACCACATATAATTAGGTTTTTTTTCCAAGTACACAATACTTAGGCTGAAAAGCACTGTAGGGACAGGCGCTTAAAGGGACATGCATAAAAAGGGGTATTTTTTTTTTAAAACCAATAGCCGAAAAATGTTTGATGTTAGTGTGCCTTTAAAGTCTAGTCTACTTTTTTGTTGCACATCCTCACCAATTTGAAAATCTTTGCTTCTGTTTACATTTATAGGCTAAAAAAATTTCTATAAAGTGCAAGGGAAAAGGTTGTTACCCCACAAAACCCCTCATATTTAAAAAAAAAAAAGGGGTTTTTATTGGAAACAACCGGGGTGGAGCCCTCAGTCTGGTTGCACATGCTCAAACATCACCTCCTTCTCAGCCTACGAGTGTTAAAACCCGGGTGCTGTCATTCTACCCCGTCCTTTGGACTATTAGTAATAAAATAAAAAAAAAAAAAAAGAAACCTCATGGGTGTGGCATTGATAAAAGAAATAAAAATTCACATGTTAATTTCCCCGGGGTTTAAAGCAAGGAATCTTGTCCGTAAAGCAAATTTTACCGCTGAGCCCAACAGTGTACTATTCACAGCTTTATATATAAACATTCCTTTCTTTGACAAGAGGGAAAGGCAGATGATGTTTTCCTGTTGATCACGTGATTCAATTCAAACAATCACACACGCCCCCTTTGAGCACACAGAGTTTAAGAGAAACAAAAAATTTTTTTGTGGTTGTGGCTGGTCTTGCTACTTGTCTATTCTTTTCCATGAACTGGCTGAAATATTGACACAACATAATTCATTTGGCCCGTTTTTCAATTAAAGCAGCCATGATTTTGGTTTTCTTTTCCCTTAATAACCTCTTTAAATGGTTTCCTACTGCTTTTTAAAATGTAGCCAATCACTGGACTCAAAGCCCTAATCATGGACAGATGAACTGGAAATGGGGCTCATGGGGACTACTGGAGGTGCTAGAGTGGTTCCTGGAAGAGCTAAGTACCAGTTAATCTTATTGTATTACCCTTTTAGAGTAATGACATGCTCAATTTTCTGCTGGGAAACAACAGGGGAGGATTGCAGCCCCTTTTATTAAACAAAAAGGTTCCATTAAGACACAAGCAAAAAAATAAGATAGCAGGAAAAAACAAAAAGGGCCATACAGGGGGGGAAAAAATATTTAGTCACCACCAATTTGCAAGTTCCCCACTTAAAAAGATGAAAGGCGAAAAAAACATCATAAATAGACCTCAACTAAGAACAAGATGAGAAAAACACTTTCTGATTTGGGAAAAATTTATTTGCAAATTTTTTGGAGGAAAAAAATATTTGGTAATAAAAAAAAGTTCTCTCAATACTTTGTTATATACCCTTTTTTGGGGAATGACAGAGGTCAAAAATTTTTCTGTAATTTCACAAGGGGGGCACACACTGTTGCGGTATTTGGCCATTCCTCCCATGCAATCTCCCTAAGCAATGTTTTTTGGGGTGTTGTTGGGGAACAGGACTTTTAACTCCCCCCAAGGGTTTTTTATGGGGCTGAAATTGGAATTGGCTAAACCATCCAACCGAAATCTTTTTACCCGCCACCCTTTGTTCCCTGATGTGCTTGGGGTCATTTTCATGCTGAAAAACCCAGCCATTTTCATCTTCAAAACCCTTGCTGAGGGGAAGGAGGTTTGCACTCAAATTCTCATAATAGCCCCATTCATTCTTACATGTTACAGGACCAGTCGTTTGTACCCTTTGCACGAGAGACAGCACCCAATGCATATATTTAGCCCACCCAAGATAGCTTCAGACACAGTAAGTATGGTGTTGTTTGGAATGCAAAATTCCGCATTCTCACTCATCCAAACACGACGAATTGTGTTTTTACCCAAACAGTTCTACTTTGGTTTCGTGCTGAAATTATGACATTATCCCAGTACTTTCTTGGATAATCCAAAATGCTCTCTAGCAGACTTTCAGTCAGGCGCTGCAGGACATGCTACTGCTTAATCTAGGGGGACACGACTGGCACTACAGGAGATCTGTGTCCCTGGCGCGTAATGTGTTACTGATGGTAGCCTTTTGTTACGTGGGTCAGCTGGTCGATTCACATAGGTCTCCCCATGTTGTTTGGTGATCATTTTGACCGCCACGGCGGTGAGATATTGCATTGGAGATTAATCCAGTGGTCTTGTACTGTCTTCATTTTCTATTATTGCTTCACACAGTTGATTTCTTTACACCAAGCTGTGCCTATTGCAGATCAGTCTTCCTAGGTGGGTCTACAATTTTGTTTTTTGCTGTCCATTTCAACAGACTTCTTTTGGTTCTTCCACCTTAGTGGAGTTTTGGGAAGTGACTGTTTGAGGGTTGTGGACAGGTGTCTTTTTATATGGATGACATGTTCAAACAGATGCCTTTACTACTGGTATATGAGCTGGTAGGACAGAGAAAGCCTCTTTAAAGGAAGTAGTTTTAGGTCTGTGTGAGCCAGAAATCATCCTTTGTTTGTAGTGAAACCAATACTTATTTTCCACCATAATTTGCAAAAAAATTATTTCTCAAATAGACAATGTGATTTTCTGGATTTGTATTCTCATTTGTCTCTCATAGTGTGAGGTCTATAACCTTATTTTTGGACTGTTAATTTACAGGCCACCCATCCTCAATCCTTTTTAAGAGGGAGGAACTAGACACAATTGGTGGCTGACTAAATACTTTTTTTCCCCACTGTACATGGCTGTGCCTGCTATTGCAGCTTAGGCCCATTTAAGTCAATGGAGTTGAGCTACAATACCAGAATGGAGCAGTTTCTGGTAAACAATGAAATGACCCTTCAGTTTGTGTTGGGAGTTGTTCTCATATTGAAAGTGCATTCTAAGATCGGCCATGAGTATTGTAGTCTTGGAAAGCTTTACTAAGTCCATCACAGTGCAGCTAATGTTAAAGAGGTTTTCTCACCATGCTGTTTCACCGAGTTACAAGCAGTGACTTCACTCCCTGCTCTCTGTATAATCAAGAAGCAAAGATATAACCTGAGAAATCTATGTACTGTATATTCAGAGCAGTTGAAATTGCTCTTATCTCATGACCAAGGTAAAATCAAAGGACTAATATATTTGGAACAAGTTTTCAATCACTTGTCCCAATGTGTTGAAAGCTAATCTTTGTTGTGAGAAAAATAATTTAATTTATAGGTTATAGAACACATATCTATTTTTATATGGCAACATTATTGTTCACTGTGTTAAAAAAAATGGAAACCACCTTATCTCCTTCACTATCAACAACTTTCAGCCTTCTCTGGACACACCTACCCATCGCCCATTCCCAAATCTCCGCTCTATAAACAAAAGGGAAAACCCTCACAGACACCATACAGCCCTTTCACTGCCCCCAATCTCCTCACTCCCCTTTCCTGACCGGGCTGTTAAACTTACAATGAAACCTCCAAACCCCCCCTGGACATTTTGGGCACCACCACACCCCCGAAACCACCAAGCAACGCCACCACCCTTGGCAAAACCCCTTTCAGACCCCAACCATCGCAGTGCTTTTTGCAGGGGGTGTTTGAGCGTCTAGGGTAAGGTCAAAGCCCCTTTAAAGATTTTCCTCCCTATAAATTAAAGGCTCAAGGCCATCCCACTCTGTCCTTCACTGCCCCAAAAACAAAAATTTTTTCACCTCCCTCATCTCAACACACACAAAAAACCCAAAAACCCGTCGTTCAACCCCCCACTCCCTCCTCGGGCCAAAAACCCCGGGCCCCCCCCACTGCCCCCCCCGGGCTGATGACCGGGCCACCCACTTCAAAGACAAAATTTGACAGTACCCCCGGCAAAACATCACATCACAATCCCCAAATAATCCCCATCCTGCCCCCCTCCCCGCAACCTTTTTCCCTTTAATCTGCTCTCAGCTCTTAAAACCCCACTCAGAAGAAGAAGTTTCCAGGCTTCTCCTGTCTGACCCCCACCACATGCCCCTATGACCCCATTTCCCCCCCCACCTTCTCCAGTCCTTTTTCTCCAGCTGTTCTCTCTCACTTCCCCTAAAATCTGTAACCTCTCTCCCCCACTGGGATTTTTCCACCTCCTTTATACATGCTTTTTTAAAACTCCTTTACGAAAAAGCCCCTCGGGGACCCTTCCGCGCTGCCCAACAACCGACCATCTCAACCCTTTCCCTTTCATCCCCAAAACCCCTTTTGGAACCTTTTTTCTACTCCACCAAACCCTACTATCCTCTGCAACCCCTCTCATTGACCCTCTGCAATCTTTTTTCCCCCCTTTTTACACTCCACAAAAAACGGGCTCTTCTAAAGTTTAAAATTTGATCCCCCTGACAAAAAAAAACATCCGGGGAAATTTTACCCATTGCTGCTTCTTTTTTGGACCCTCCCCGGGAAGCAAATTGACACTGTTGATCACCCCTTTCCCTCCGCATGCCCCAGTGCCATCGGTACCCCGGACACCGCTCTCCCCCGGGTTTCTAAAACCTACCTCTCTAAACCCCCCTTGAGCGTCTCATTTTTCCGTCTACCTCCTCTTCCTCTTGCGGGCGGGGTTTCCTCGGGGATCCGTTATTGGTCCTTTTCCTCTTTTCATTTAAACACCCCCTTGGAAAAAACCATCACAGTTTTGGGGTTTTCCAGTCCCATCTCAAATCGGGAAAAAAACCCAAATTATACACCTCCTCCCGAGACATCACCCCTGCCCTGCTACAAAACACGAGTACTGCCCTGTCCCTGTCTCTGACATCATTTCCTCTCTCTATTTTAAACAAAAATCTCACAAAAACTGATTTTTAATCACCCAAACTTTTTCCACGGTTTCATGCCGGGGGTCCCTTGATTTGGACCGTGGGCCTTTTCCGTGCCTCCATGTCTTTTTGCTGGGGCCCCCTGGCAGGGCCCCCAGCAGCCTGTGTTCTGCTATGTATTTTGCCTGTCCTGCCATTTTGTTGTTTTCCTGGGTCCTGTCCTTTTTCCCACTGTGCCTCCTAACGTGCGCCGCAGTTTTCCTGCCTATTTAAATAGTTTCCTTTTCTTGCCCCCTTCCATTTAAACCCCTGACCCTGGTTTAAAAAGGGGAATTTTTGCCCTCTACTCTGGGCCCATTTTTCATTGCATTTTCATTGCAGTCGGCGGTCCCCCACTGTTTCCCATCTTGAGTTTCCTCCCAGCATCTCAGGCCCGGGCTTTTTAAAGATTTTAAAAACCCCTGAAATGCGGCCCAGTGTCTTTGCTTCGGGGAGCTCCGGGCCCCTTTTCCGTCCGTCGTGTTTTGTGCCCCCTGTATCCTGGCGTTTTCCTTTCCTTTAAAAGGCTCTTCCTTTTTCCTTTGCCATTTCCCCTGGTCCTGCCCTGTTTGTTTTACCCTTCCCCAGATCCTGCCGTTTTCCTGTGGTGCAATTTTTTTACTTTTAAAACCCCCTCCGGGTATCCTGCTGTAAAATTTCCCTGTTTTTCCTGACTCCACCGCCTGGTTTTCCTGTCTTGAAACCCCGGGCTGTCACCGCAGGTACCCCGTCAGGGGTAGTGACCGGGGGGTCCCGCAGCCAAGTCCACCCGGGCTTTGCGGGGGGCCCTTTTGGCGAAGACCAGGGGCCCCTTAGATCCACTCCCCGGCTTTTTTTCCTCCAGCTCCCAAACCTCGCCGGGGTGTCCCCAGAATCCACCCCCCATTTTTGGCGGTCGGCGTTTTCCGTACGTCCTTTGGGGCCCGCCGAAACCTTTTACAGATAAACCTGACCCAAGGATCCCGCCGGGGAAAACCCTCCCCCTCGCTAGAATGTCTGCACCCGTGGCCTAGCTCATGGTCCAGCCCAGAAAAAACGTTTGGCCTAGCTCATGGTCCACCCCCAGAGCTTACGTTTGGCCTGGGCCCCATGGTCCAGCCCAGACTTACTTTGGGCCCTACTCATGGCCCAGCCCAGATTTAAACTTTGCCTGCCCCGGGTTCCGGGCCCAGAGTTTAAAGGGTTTGGCCTAGCCCATGGTCCCCCCAAGCTTAGGGTTTGGGGCCAAGCTCAGGGTCCCCCCCCCCCAGAGTTTCCCGTTTGGCCTACTCATGGCCCCCCCCCAGAGCTTACGTTTGGCCTAGCTCAGGGGTCCCCCCAAAAGCTTAGGGTTTGCCTGGGGCTCATTTTCCCCCCCCAAGGACCCTTAATTTTTTTGGGCCTAGCCCCAGGGTCCCCCCCCCAAGAGCTTACTTTTTGCCCAAACTCTTTTGGTCCCCCCCCCCAATTTTTACTTTTTGCCCTAGCTCATGGTCCCGCCCAAAAGCTTACTTTGGGGGCCCCTAGCTCTTTGGCCCCCCCCCCTGAGCCTTCTTTTTCCCCCCGGGGGTTTAAAACGGCCCCGCCCTGAGCCTTCTTTGAGTCCCCGGGCTTACGGCCCCCGCCCTGACCCTTTCCCAGACCCCGTGGCTTACGGCCCGCCCTGACCCTTTCCCTACCCCCGGGCTTACGGTCCCGCCCTGAGCCTTCGGGGTCCCCCGTGGTTTACGGTCCCCGCCCTGAGCCTTTGATCCCCGTGGCTTGGGGGCCCCCGCCCTGAGCCTTCTAGCCCCCGTGGCTTACGGTCCCCCCCTTGGCCTCTGGTCCCCGTGGCTTAATCCCCCGCCCTGACCCTTTCCTGAGCCCCCCTGTGCTTACGGGGCCCCCCTGGGTTCCCCTCCCTTTTTCCCTGGGTCCCCCCTTTTCCTCCCATGCCCTCCTTTTCTGGGTTTTTCCCCTATACGGGCTTTTAAAAAAAGCCTGTATTTTTTTTTTGGGGGTTTTGCCCCCAAAAAGGTTGCGGGCCCCCCTGGCCTATTTTGGAACCATTCGTGTTTTGGGGGGGGAGAGGGGGTTTTGAGGGGGGGGTACGGGTCAGGGTTTTCATGCCGGGTCCTGACTTGGAAAGTCGGCCGGGCCGGGGCCCTGCCAGGGTTTTCTGCGGGGCTCCCTGTGCAGGGCCCCACAGCCTGTGTTCTGCAAATTTAATTTTGCCTGCCTGTCCATCTTTGTTCCCTTCCGGGCCCTGTCTTTGCACTGTGCCTCCAAAGTGGGGTTGGGGCCCCGGCCTTCCTGCCTATTTAAAAGTTTTTTTCTCTATGAAACCTTCCCTTCACCCCTGACCCGGGCAAAAGAGGAAGTTCTTGTCTCAAACTTTTTGGGTCGGGTTAAATTGAAATTTTCATTGCGCTTTTTGCTGTGTCCAGCTTGTTTCCCCATCTTGAGCCCCTGCCAGAAATCTCAGGTCTGCGTTGGAGTTTTTAAAAACCCCCTAAAGTTTGGCCAGTGTTTTTTGTCATCTGATTTTTGGCCGTCCTTTCCGGGCCCCCGGGGCCCTGTGTTTTCCTGTATCCTCCCGTGTTCCTGTCCGGGTATGTCTCCCCCTTTTTCCTTTCCCCTGTTCCCGGGTTTCTGTCCCTGATGGTTTACCCGCCCCAATCCTGCCGATCCTGGGGGTCTATTTTTTACTTTTTAAAACCCTCCTTTATCCCTGCTTTTACATTTTTCCTGTGTTCCTTTTACCCCAAACCGCCGGGAAAACCCTGTTTTTGCCCCCCGGGCTGTAAACCGCAGGAAAGCCACTTCAGGGTATTATTTTGGGGTCCCGCACCAAGCCCCAATCCCGCTTTTGCGGCGGGCTCTGGCGAAGCCCAAAGGGGCCCCCTTAAACCACCCCGGCCCTGGTCCTCCGCTACCACCTCGCCTGGGGTTTGACCCACAGAGGACCCACCCCCCTTATTTTTCGGTCGGGCTTCAGCGTACTTCCACGCCCCGGGAACCGTTACAACTCCCCAAAATCAACTAACCACCCAACCCTGCTATTTTCTGTCTCAGTGGTGGCCCAAAACCAAAAAAACTCAAAAGGCGGGCCATGCCCGCTGTTTTGGGGGTTTTAAATACTAGATTCTATCGCCCCTTCACCCCAAAAACCCAAAACCCTTTGGGCCAAACTCCTTTTCACCTCACCTTAAAACCCACTCCAAAATTTCCGCCTTTTTCACTTTTGGAAAAAAACTCAAACTCTCTTGTTGCTCTTTTTCTTTCTCGCTTGACTACTGTAACCCTTATTTATTGGTCTCCCTCTTTTGTAAACTTTCCCCTCCCCAATCTGCCTAAATGAAAAAGAAAGCCAGGCTTTTTCTTTTTTTTCCAGCCACTATACTGATGCCTCTACCCTGTGTCAGTTTCTGCACTGGTTGCCTATTCAGTACAGAATACAACATAAACTCATCACTCTCACCCATAAGGCTCTCCAAAGCGCCGCACCCCGCTACATCTCCTCCCTCATCTCTGTCTACCACCCTGCCCGCGCTTTCCGCTCTGCTACTGATCTAAGATTACACTCATCTGAACCTCCCATGCCCGTCTCCAAGATTTTGCACGTATTGCACCAGTTCTCTGGAACATGTTACCCCATGTGATTAGGCACACTCACAACCCTCACAGTTTTAAGTGCACTCTGAAAACTCATCTTCTTAGACAAGCCTACCAAGATCCCTAATTGTTAACCCCCCAATTTCTGTCACACTCGTCACTTCCTGCACTTTGGCACCCACAGGCACTTATCTGTATATAGATGTATGGTTGGATGGCAGGTTCATCCACTTTTTTATGTATACTACACTATATTTATGTAACATGGCTGGTCCATTATAAACCAAGCACTTGTCAACCTTTGTTTCACCCATACACCCTAATAGATTGTAAGCTCTTCCGAGCAGGGCCCTCACACCTTGTGTCTCATTTGTCAGAAGCTTTTTATAATGTAATGTCTGGTTTGTCTGTGCTTATATCCTCTATATTGTAAAGTGCTGTGTAATATGTTGGCGCTGTATATATAAAGATTATTATTATTATTATTATTATTATTATTATTAATTGGGATTCATTGTAAGTGCAGTATATTTTAAATCGAAAAAGCATAAGCAAACCATACAAAGCAAAATGGAATGCAAGTGGAACAAAAACAGCATATGGAGCTCAATCTGTTAATTCTGTATATCCATATTGGATCCTACATTTCCATATGGTTGTGTGCACAACACCTATGTGAGTTACTACTATACACAATACAGACTGAAAAATTACAAATTCAGCTCCACTACATATGGATACTACTCCATTAAATGGGTAATATATAGAGATGGGCGAATCGATTCTAACGAAGTGGAATTCGTTTAGAATTTCAGGAAAACTTCGATTCTGAACAAAGTCGAAGTTTGAGGTGATTTGCGGGAACAAAGCATGTTTTTAATTGATAAAATGGCTGCGAGCACATGGCGTTACATGGGGCAAAGAAGTCTGGGAGGAATAAAGGCGTAGCCTAAATGACATGTGCAGAGATGAAGCCAATCAGAGACCAGCGGGATTCTGTGACGTCACCGCAATATCTAAGTCTGGACGCCATGCTCGCACCTCACACTGCTCTCACTGTGCTGTGTAGGGAAGCTGCTGCTGCTACTGCTGATGATGATATCTCATACTAAAGAACTAACTTTGATACAGCGATTTTTGGGGGGTGTCACAGCTTGTCTCAGAGACTGCTTCTCTTACGTTTTAATTTAGATTTTGTGGGGTATTGGAACTGAAGTCCAGTGTGCGTCCAATTCAGCTGCATATACATTTTAATGCTATCTGCTCAGTTCTTGAGCACATTGAATATCCAAGGGTTATCTAAGTGTTTTTACAATCCAAATACCACTTAACTTTTGGCTGCTCATTTCTTTAGCGCAATTTAGATCCAGGGGTTAATTAAGCGTTTCTCTGCTGTTGTGGTCACTAAAATAAACTGTGTTTTTCAACATCAAAGAAGAAATTTTGCCTGTAGCATAATTCATATCCGAAGGTTAATTATGATTTTTTACTGCTGTTGTGCTCCGTAAAATACACGTCGTTTTAACACGCTACAAAGCTGGTAATTTTTGGCAGCACATTTCTTTTGCGCAATTTACATCCACGGGTTAACTAAGTATTTTTCTGCAGTTGTACTAAGTAAAAGAAACGTTGTTTTTTCAACACTAAAGAAGAAATTTTGGCTGTAGCATAATTCATATCAGAAGGTTAATTAAGCCAGTATGTGCTTTTATATTCAGTAAAATACACAGTGTTTTTAAACGGCACATACAAGTACATTTTTTCTGCCCATTTATGGAGTGCAATTTATATCCAAGGGTTACCCAAGCTTGTTAGTGGGTTCATTTGGAGTCAAATACAGGGTGTGTATTTATCATCTACAGATATCTTAATTAAACAGCGTCTGTACATTTTTTAACAAACAGTATGTCAGACAGAGAGGTGGCAGGCTCTTCACCTGCGAGTGGCAGTGGCCCAAACATTCCTGGAACAGGCACAGGTCGCAGTACAGTAAGGGGACGTCACAGCTGGGGTCACTCGGTGAGGCCAGACCTGCCGGTGTAATCTAGCGGCTGTGTGTTGTTCAGCAACCCAATGGTTCTTGATTGGTTGACTAGGTCATCAAAAATTAATTTGGCTGTGCACATCCATATATTTTGAAAAACTTAAGCATAGGTGCACACTGGTAAGGCAATAGCATACATCTAATACAAATATCAGTGGCACACTACAAAAACTAAGTAAAACATCAAGGTATATAGGAATTTTTTGAAAATGCATTACTGCTAAGGAAAATATGAAAAACCTGGGATTCTTAGTTTACAGTTTTTGATCAAAAATTGTTTAAGCTCACCTCCCAATAGCGTCAAGGGGACTAGGTCATCCACTTCCTCCCAGATGACATCTGACAATACCAGCCAGAGTCAGTGGGAACGTCAGACACAACCCTTAGTTGGCATGGCCCGGGAGTGGGTCAGCGGCCCTCACCTGTCCTCAACCTGCCACTGTCCCATCCAGTTACCTCAGCCAGAGATCTACTATGTGGTCTGGGCTCAGCGCCACCATACAGCGAGGATGAACAATTTGAGGAGGACAGTCAGCAGCTACTTGGCAGCGAAGAAATGGGGCCAATATCCCCTGCTTCTTGCAGTAGGCGGCAAAGTATAGTTTGGGGAGAATGGCATGGGGGGGTCATGTTGTGAGGGGTCGGGACTCTGCATAACCGAGCCCGGTGAGGAGGACAGCAGTGAAGAGGGAAACAATAATCAAATGATGATGTAGCCAACCACACTTGGGAGCCGAGTGAAGCAAGGGCTTCATCATCGTCAGGAGAAGAGGGCGTCAGCTTGCGCGTCAGGCAGCGGCGCAGCCAGCAAGTGGGTTGTGTGGCCGTGAGTCAGCAGGGTAGCAGCAGTGTGAGGTCAGGAGCCAAGTGCCCACGGGGTAGAAAACCCGCTTCGCAGGTCCAAGACAGTAGCGGCACAGGGGCTCAGCGAGGCAGCGGTGGTAATAGTCACTCAGTGCGGAGCATTGGCGGTAAAATCAGCTACTCGGCGGTGTGGCAGTTCTTTGCTAAGACACCGGAGGAGCCGAATATGGGTATATGTAGAATCTGTTGGCAGAAAGTGGGAAAAGGTTTGGCCAGGGAGCTAAATGTTAGCACCACGGCCCTGCGCAACCCCAATGCAGCGTCACCATCCGATGGCCTGGGAGAACTGTGACTCAGATATGGTGGTCCATCCTGCAGCAGCGCCCAGTGGCACGCATGTCATTGCAGCCAATCAAGGCTCCACCACCTCTGCAGAAGGGAGCTGTTTCTCTTTGCTATCATCTCCCAGTCCAGACGCTCCTGCTCCTCGCTACTCATGGCGCCAGCAGTCGTTCAACGAGGCGATTGCAAAGAGACAACATTTTTGCGTCCAACCATCCTAAAAGGTGCAGAAGCTGACCGTGCTCCTGTCCAAGTTGTTGGTACTGCAGTCTCTCCCTTTCAAATGGTGGCTCTGCACCGTTCGAAAATAAAGGGCCCTGTCCCGAGCCAAAGGTGTAGATTTCCCAAAGCCATAACTTTTTTTCCAAAAAAAGGCAGTCCCCGCCCTTTACAAATATTAAAACAAAGGGGGGCCCATCTTAAGCTTATGGGGTTTGTTCCAAGGGGCCGGCAGCACGGAGTGTGGAGTGTAACTAGGTCAGGGCCAGTAATGTCCTTTGGGCCCACGGGTGAATGTGCTTCCTCCCCGGACCCCAACAATTGGAAAGGAGACGCCGTTTTTCTCCCCACGTTGTAAAAATGTGCCTGTGCCAATGTCCGCCTCCTCCCCTCACCCCCCACCATTCAGCCCCACAAGTGCTGCCCCCCAAAATAAACCACATGTGTAGGGCACAGCTTTTGTCACGCAGTTTACTCGGCTTGCCTCTGCGAACGAAGACACGGGGGAGGAACATCTCCGGTCATGCAGCAGAAAAGATGTGTGGCTTTTTTCCCCGCCAACTGAAATCGAAACCATGGTGAGGACAATGGGGAAAAGGAACATGGTGTTGCGCTGCACCCAGGAGGGGTGGCCATGCGCCCCGCATGGCGCCCCCGTGTTCAATCTGGTTTTGAAAAGGGGTTCCCGAAGTCTTTTCCCCAATCTTCAAAGATTCGAAATGGCCCGGAAACTGTGCATGCACTTCTCCATTCCTCAAAGCCAGGAACACCCTCCCCCGAGTTGCAGCAGCAGAAGGCCTCCCCAAACACACGCGAATGCGATGTTTCCACCCCTTGGAATTCCAGCCTGCACATGTTTGGGTGACTGTATGAACAGGAAAAGGGCCCTTTAACGATTTTTTGAGATCCGGCGGACAGAGTACTCCCCCGTGTAAAATTTATGTCAGCCAGTGGGAGCTCATGCGTGACACTGCCGTTTTGTGAGGCCATTCGAGAAAAGGCCAGTTATTTGTCAATTTTCCAGGCTACGGGTGAATAAAGTATTCCACTGCTTCTGTCTGGAACAGATGCTGAAAAAAACTGTCAGGGCGAGGACTGGGGAACGTGGCGATACATCCGCGGCCCCATGAGTTTGATGGGACGAACGGGGGGAGGGGGAGAAGGACATTGGAGAAAGTATTGTCTGGGGAAATGGGGATTTTACCAGGGGACGGAGAGGAGGGCAGTGGGGGAGGTAATGGGATGAGGAAAAAGAGGTAGATACCCGGGCAGTATAAGTGGAATGGGAGGGGGCCTCTTGGGGCACTTGTGCAGATGGCCTCAGCATGCTGATTTTGCCCGGCTAGTGCAGCCGAATAGTCACCATCCAGCAGAGGGTGACTTTGGGTCTCCACCCTATTGGACCCTCGCTACCGGTCCAAAATGGGAGCCTTTTTCCCAGATGCTTAGAGGGAGGACAAACTGAAATACTATAGAGAAATCCTCCGTAGTCAGTTTGCCGCTGCCTATGTGCGGCATCGTCCCTCCTCTGACAGGTCTGATCAGGGGATTCCTCAGCGCTCATGTAATACTGCAGCGGCTGCTGGGGGAAGGTGGGGGGGTCGGAGCAGTACCAGCTCCATCAGCAACAACCTAAGTCTGGAGTCACTGATGAGCAGCTTCCTTCACCCATCTAGTGAGGAGGGCAGTCGCCAGCAGCAGCAGCAGGACCTGGAGCAGACCCTGAACCAACCGGTGGTGGCCTACTTGGACAGTACTCTGCCACCGCAGTTAGAAGATCCGCTGGACTACTGGGCAGCCAAACTGGCTGTGTGGCCGCCACTTGCCGAGTTTGCAGTGGAGAAGCTGTCCTGTCTGGCCAGTAGGGTGGCATCAGAGCGGGTGTTCAGTGCGGCGGGGGGCCATCGTTACCCCAAGGAGAACCTGCTTGTCCACGGGAAATGTGGAATGACTGACCTTTGTCAAGATGAATCAGGCGTGGATAGGCCAGGATTTCCACACACCAATGCCTCAGGCGTCAGATTACATCAGCCATGACGCCTCACCAAAAATTTGAGATATGATTCTGGGTTCTTAGTTCCTGCCTCAGCCACTATTCTGATGCCGCCACCTGCCTGATGCCACACATCTGCTGACAGTTTCTCCATCTGTCTACAACCATCTTTACCAGGGACGGGTATTGCCACCCACCTCCACACTCTGTCATTGTGCCACTCTCTGACCTCATGCTGCTGCTGCTGGTGCCGTGAGCTCCACACTGTGTTACTGTGCCACTCTCTGACCTCATGCTGCTGCTGCTGTTGTTGCTGCTGTGGTCACCTCCACACCCTGTCATTGTGCCACTCTCTGACCTCATGCTGTTGCTCCTGCCGTCACCTCCACTTTTTGTCTTTATGCCACTCTGTGGCCTACTCCTGTTTAATATCATTGTGCCACTGTCTGACCTCATGCTGCTGCTGTGGCTGCTGCCGTACCCTCCACACTCTGTCATTGTGCCTCTGTGCCTACTCCTGTTTGTGCCACCTCCACACTGTGTCATTGTGCCACTCTGTGGCCTCCTCCTGTTTTTGCCACCACCAGAATGTCATTGTGCCACTGTCTGACCTCATGCTGCTGCTGTGGCTGCCGCCGTGACCTCCACAATGTCTCATTGTGCCACTGTCTGACCTCATGCTGCTGCTGTGGCTGCTGCCATGCCCTCCACACTGTGTCATTGTGCCACTGTCTAACCTCATGCTGCTGCTGTGCCCTCCACACTGTGTCATTGTGCCACTCTGTGGCCTACTCTTGTTTTTGCCACCTCCAGAATGTCATTGTGCCACTGTCTGACCTCATGCTGCTGCTGTGGCTGCTGCTGTGCCCTCCACACTGTGTCATTGTGCCACTCTGTGGCCTACTCCTGTTTGTGCCACCTCCACACTGTGTCATTGTGCCACTCTGTGGCCTACTCCTGTTTTTGCCACCTCCAGAATATCATTGTGCCACTGTCTGACCTCATGCTGCTGATGATGCTTCTGCCGTGCCCTCCACTATGTATCATTGTGCCACTCTGTGGCCTACTCCTGTTTTTGCCACCTCCAGAATGTCATTGTGCCAGTCTGACCTCATGCTGCTGCTGTTGCTCTTGCCATGCCCTCCACAATGTGTCATTGTTCCACTGTCTGACCTCATGCTGCTGCTGTGGCTGATGCCGTGCCCTCCACACTGTGTCATTGTGCCACTGTCTAACCTCATGCTGCTGCTGTGCCCTCCACACTCTATCATTGTGCCACTCTGTGGCCTACTCCTGTTTGTGCCACCTCCACTCTCTGTCATTGTGCCACTCTGTTGCCTATATTTACTATTTTTCCATAGGCAAACTTAAACTCTATCAGTTCTCTATCTATTAAACACTAAAATGTAACTTTTATTATATCTAACTCTTAACCTCTATACACACTATTTAAAAACCTGATCTCTATCCTCATCATTTAACCCTTTTTGCTTCTGAAAGAGGGAATAGCTCCCTTTCTATCATCAAGTCTGGTGGAACCCCACCTATTAACAGGAGAGCCTTATATCTATAGCAAAGTACTAGCTTCAGAAAGGGATCCCAAGCCAACTACTTGGGCAGTCGTCCCTAATCTCCATAGACACAGAACAAATAAGGCCCCCTTGTGACACCGTCTGCAGCAGGTGACACTTGTAGACAGAGGTGAGAGATCACAATTTAAAACGTCATATCTGACCTCGCCGACATGTTTCCCCAGCTAACCCGGCTTTATCAAGGCTTAGAGGTCCGATCACATGTGGTCTGAGCTCACTTCCTTTTATATCATGTTAGGTAAACATCCCATTCAGGTGCTCACCAATTAGCCATCAGGGAATCCACATACAGCCCACTCACCCTTCCGCGCGCGCTCACTCATAACATGTCCTGCTAAAGCTGCCTCCATGCTCTCATGAGCCAACAACCTTCAGTCAAATTCGCCATCTCCATAACGGGCTTGCACCCCATCTTACCGTATTACCCGTGCCAATGCACTGCACCAACAAACACCTCAGCCCTGACTGTGATGGGCTTCCATCTCACTTCTCTCATATTATTGCAACTGCGTGCCTATGGCAAAATAGTAAATATAGTGATCAAAAGTCACTCTTAGTTCTCTTGCGAGATTCCCAATTTTTTGGAGATTATGTGACAACTTTGTGGCCTACTCCCGTTTTTGCCACCTCCAGAATGTCATTGTGCCACTCTCTGACCTCATGCTGCTGTGGCAGCTGCCGTCACCTCCACACTCTGTCACTGTGCCACTCTGTGGCCTACTGATGTTGCCACCTGAGCCCTCAGCTTGTTTTTTTCCAGCTGGTGCTGCCATGACTTTGTCAGGCTACATTCCAGCTTCAGTTTTTTGGTCAGTTTTGCACTCTTAAATGCCCAGGGAATTTTATAGTGAAGCGATTCTAAGAGCGGCGGCAGGCATATGCGTGTCATACTAAAACACAACATTGTACGAAGACCAAACCAAGCTTCCTCTGCATATTTAAGCATGACACAACGTTCTACAGCACCCTAAAGGCTCTGTGCAGCCTGGAAATAGCAGTTTTTTAACGCGATTCGTCCCGAAGTAATTCGGACTGAAACCCATTTTGTCGGAAAATTCGACGAAGTCGGCAAACCGAATTTTTGATAAATTCGCCCATCTCTAGTAATATAGTTGTGCACTTCTAATGAAACAATGAAAATCCAATATCCAGTCCAGTTTAGAGGAATTTTTATAATGTGCTTGCATTCTTAAAGGGAATCTGTCACCAATTAAATCAAGACCCTGATCCATATTCTTTTCCTCTCAGTCATTTTTATTTCCTGATTGTAGATTTCTCAATTTGGCCGTCTATATATGATTGTGGGGAAGACATTCTTGCTTGCATTGCTTTAACAGCAGTCAGAGAGATACTTTACAGCAGTTTCATGCACATCGGAGCCTTAAGACAGATTCTGTCCCATAGACTTGTATAGGAGAGTTTTCACTGTGAAGGGAGGGGAGAGAGGGAGCTGTGACCATCTCCTCTTGTGACTGGTGGATTCTGTGTTATCTATACACATTGGTGTCTCCTTTCAGTTTGACTCTGCTTTTACTGAATATGAGCACATTGCTGAAAAGCTCTCTAAACAGAAGAGGAAGTGTCAGACTATTATTAGGCTTAGTGGCCAAAGTGAAAACTGCAGGACTTAAGAATTATCAAAAAGATACTGAAAGTGATCTGGAAAATTAAAAAAATATAACCAAAAATTCCTACAAAATGTGTTTAACATTAAAATGTGAGTTAAACAATAAGTAATTTTTTGATGACATTCCCTTCAAGCTAGTTTTATACACGTGTAACACAAGAATATTCCTGCAGCCCTTAGTACAGTCGCACATTCTGGCCCGACCGTGGATATAACAACCAACATAGCCATAAGGATACATGATACTGTTAGGCTATGTTCACACGGCTTATTTGCGGGGCGTAATTACACCCCGCAATTACGCCGTGTGGACGGGGATGGGCGGGGGTGAGAGCAGGGGGCCGGCGCCTCGCCAGCCCAACGACTATTCTTACTAGCAGCGCGTATACGCCGCTAGAAAATGACGTCACTTATCTCCCCCCGCAGCGGATTCGCCGAGCAGGGGGAGAAGACGTAATCCATAGTTCTCTATGAGAACTGTGGATTACCGTAATGACTGGGACGTATTCCAGCCGTAATTCGCACACTACGGCGCGTAATTACGGACGGAAATACGTCCCATTTTAAGCCGTGTGAACATAGCCTTAGTCTGGGTCAACAGATACACTGTCATGCTGGTACTTGTAACTGTAATATGGAGACAGAAAAGCACCAGTATTGTCATACCACCGCAAAGTAGCTTTATCTAAATGTAGAAAATAAACTTTTCCACAGTACATTGCTGGATAAGTCTTACTCTACTGCGCAGTACAGTCAGGTGTACTCTGTTCAGTTGCACCGCTACATGGTGCATGTGCAAAGAGTACAACATGTGGTCCTGAGGTACAAGGCAATGTGGTATCCAAGACTTAGACGGGCTACGGGGAGGTCAATCAACCTGGGAGGCTTTGAAGGCCATTCAGTTCATTGGTGGTGTTCCAGAACTATGTTTCCCTAATTAGCATGTAGAACACAGTAAATTATAAATTCATTATCTACATAGTGCTGAAGGCAAGGGTACACCACACGGCAAGTGTAAAATGCCAGTCGGATTCTGTCTTAAGAATCCGGACGGTAATTATCGTCTTTTCAATAGTTTTGGGGGACAGTTCTGTCCTCAGTTTGTAGATTCGCCCATCCCCCTAAACCATTGAAAAGCACACCTTCCAAGATTTTTTTTTCTGACCTTAAGTTGGGTATAATGCTTAAGATCTCCTGATTGAGTCTCCTGACTACTCTTAAAGTATATATAACCTAAATTAAAACATCTGTAAAAAAAAAAAAAAAAGGGACACAATTACAAAATGTACTTAGTGCCACTTTTTACTAATAAAAAAATAAATGTGAAAAACAGATTTTTTTTATTTTTACGGCTTTTAAAAGTAAAAAATTACATAAAATAAAGCCTTGATGCTTCACTGAAAAAAGGCAAAAAAAATTAGAAGTATAAGGGCCTGTTCACACAACGTTTTTGTGATCCGTTTTACGGATCCGCAAAACGGATCTAACAATTGTCAGTATGATTAACATTGCTTTCAATGGCAAAAGCGCATCGCTGTTCACACGAGTGATCGCCGATGCGCTTTTCGCGATCCACTTTTCGGATCCGTTTTAAGACATGACATGTAAATTCTTCTCGCGTTTTACGCAAGTGAAATCCCCATAGGAAATAATGGAGTGTGCTTTTGGCATCCCGAAAGCAGATCCAAAAGCGCAGCATACATTTGGGTGTGTTTTGGATCCGCTTTCGATGCCAAAAACGCATCCGTAAAACGCATTGGATTTAAATTAAATATAAAATTTGAATATTATGTTTGGGTTATATTTAGTTTATAAATGTTTATAAATATATATTTATATAAATGTATATAATTACATATAAATGTATATAATAGTATATATATATATATATAAATATACTTTTGTATAGTATTTATATATAATATAAATGTATATATTATAAATGTATATAATAAGTAAAATAAATGTATACTTATATAAATGTATATAAATATATATATATTATGTATACTAAATATATATTTAGTTTATAAATGATTTAGTTTATAAATGATTTAGTTTATAAATGATTGTTATTAATTCATTTACATGGGGTGCTGGAAAGTAGTAGTCTCTCAAACTCTGGTTTTTCTGTTTAGAAGTGTACGTCATTGATTCTATTAGATATAATGTAAAGAACAGCACTGCTTGGAATGTTATTTTGGCCAAAGCGATGGAAACCTCAACAGACTGCAGTATAAGTCACTGAGGGCCACCAGGGTGCTGATGGTGTGATGGATTTGACAATGCAATATGGTTTCTATTACAAATGTTCTGAGGTTTGTACCAACAAAACCCTACCGTCTAGAAAAATACAGTTTTCACCATCGCATCTTGATGCTTGCCCCACTGCTCGTTCTTGAGGAAAATATGTCAATGACATCTGTGGCAGGCAACCATTACACAGTAGGCCATGTCACAGGGTAGTGCTGTGATTGACGGCTATGTCATCTGACGTTTTAAAGTTTTTTTTCACTACATGGATTAGCTTTTAACATGTAGGCAAAGGTAAATAAAGACTCCTTAACAAAGCAAAATCAGAACAGCATTGTATTTATTAAGAAATTTTATCTCCTGCTTGTTTACACAAGTTTCTCTAGGTTACCAACCATCTCTCTTTGCTCTCATTGTTCTAGCAGTCCTGTCCGACCATGGTGAGTCACTCCCTGCTGTTATCTCCAGCACAGGAACTTATTTACATTACATACTGACAAGCTTTAATCTTATAGTTCTGCAGCCTTTGTGCACTACAGTTTACAAACCCCCTGCACTTGTGTCAAAGTAACAGGCTCAGCTAGGATAAGCAGAGCTGATATGCCAATTCATGCTATAAAACCACCCACAGCCTAACAAGGGAGTAACGGCCTGAAGAGGACTGTGAAGAGCAGGGTGAGAACATCCCTTTAATATACATAACATTGCTAACCAAAGTACTTTTTCAAAACTGTAAGTATATTTGAAAGTTGTTTTTTTTTTTTTTATCTATAGCACAGTTAAAAGGGTTTTTTCAAAGTCCATCCAGGTCTGGTTTGTATTGCACAGAACAGCATTTTGTTCCCCCTTAAAGAAAAGGTTTGCGCTTCTTCTCTTGATTTAAATTCACTAAAGAAAGATCTTATAAATCAGTGCTTTACCAAAGTGCATCATGTTCCCAAACAGCAACCGTACTTAGAATTATGAATAAAGCATTGTAGGGCTCTTTCCATTCACCTGTACAAATAAGGCATTTTAGGTATAATTGCCAGTTACAGGTCAGGGCTGACGTATACCGTGCATGGTTACAGTTTCAGGGAGGCGTTAATTATCTATTTGTGGCTTTTCATGCAGTCTATCAATGCAGACAGACCTTTGAAGGAGTGTGTATAGTAATCTAAAGCAGCCCTAAACCTTTTATTCATGCAACAAAAGCATGCCGATCATGAAATAAAAGTAAGGTGTTTATCTCAAGTTTAATGGGTAGCGCAACTTCATGATAACAATCATAACAGAGTCTGTTACTATTACAGTACATTCAAGAAATCAATTTATCTACTTTTCCTTTTAGGCAGCTCTTCAAAATTGCCACTTGTCAAAATAAAAAGCAGGTGCTTAACAATGTACAGTAATACCGTCAAGATGATGTGGGCTAACGGCTGAAGACATGGGAGGACATGGCTCTGCCAACTGTTAGCCTGGCCAGAGTAAGGGGTAGATGAACTGAGCTTACCCAACTTGGGGGCAATTGCTACAAAAATGTATTTCACCCTCTAGGAATATTTTTCTCAATTTACCATGGCAGCGTCTCCGTACAGATCTTAAATATGAGCTCACACAAAGTGCTAAAACATTATATATGAAGTGCTATCTTTATAAAGCTATTTTCAGAAAAAAATATCATTTTTAGCACGCTCCTGGTCTTTCACATAAGTTTAGCAATATATTCAAAAGCAGGAAACCACTTTTGCCAACTATGGACAACCAACAAGCAAGACTAGCTGGCGGGCTGTGTTCTAGGCCAAAGCTGGGACTCATGGGCCTGCTTGGTCATACCATACATTGGTTGAATGTTGAACATAAAAGTAGATCTTTAGAGTATAAATCCAGTCTAGGAACTTCTAATAAGTCATATATGCAAGTGAGTGATTTCAGATACTGAACAACCAACATGAGTTTCTTTAAAAAAAATAAAAAAAAAGAAATCAATGATTGTGTGCTTACAGTGATACAGTGACGTGTCAGAGCAATATCAGTGACATGTCAGAGCAATATCAAAGGTGGTATTTTAGTGTTTAGAGAATTCTTTTGTCATGGAAATCGGTGGTGAACTGTAATCACAAATGTGATCTTTTCACATGTTTCTACATCACAGAAAGATCACTTTGACCAGTGAGGTTTTTGTAATTTTTTGGATATTTTTCTCCAGACAAAACCTGGGTTGAATTAAAAATAAAATAGTAGAGCTATAACAGTAAATCTTTCTTGCTTTTATACTGTTCTTCTTTACGGACCCACTCCTGATTTGAAAAAAATAATAAAAAGCTCTATAATAAAGGGTTGTCCGTGATTTTTTATTTTTTAACAACATTAGCATACTGCTGCAGTAATAAATTTTTTTAAAAAAAAAACACACATATACACTTACCTTATCACTCACTGCTGTTCCATTGCTTATGCTGCTGTTTACATGCCATTCCCTGACACTGTAGCGTGCACTTCCGAAAGGTAATGTCAGGAAATGGAACCAGTCAGGAAATGGGTGACGAGCTGGGAGTAGGAAGTAGACAGAAGAATGAGGGAAACTGATGGCAGCGACAATGCTGAAACAGTGGTGATCTGCAAGGTATGTTTCTCTTTTATTTTAGTACGGCAGCAACATGTTACATTTAAAAAAAAAAAAAAACAGGCCCTCCCATTTAATAGACTATGATCACTAACAATGTGTGAAGAAAATATGACCCGAATATGCAGAACAGTATAAATGAAAGACTTAATCCTCTTTGGATTCACATCTCTTATGGCCACAAAACAACAAAGTCTTATGCTGTTATTGGAAGGTTAAGAGGTAGCTGCACTAATGACTCTGGTGCAACCATTAATGAAAGGAAATAAAACCTTTTAAATGTAACCATGATTTTCTTATTATTAAACTTCATTTTAACTTTGGTTTAAAATTAAACAGCTACAGAAATTACCACAAATGTATCTGATGCTACAGAAATTGTAGTGGTCATACCCACAAAAGGTAATTAGAGGGCCTCTACTAAATAGCAGACTAACAATTTCCCATTATTTGCTGTAAGCGTGCTTGTCTATTTGTTATTGAAGCTTGGAGCATTGAATCACAAAAGAGATTGTCACTTCACTTAACCTGTTATTTCATCACCTCCCTTTTTTCCAAGAATCCCAAGTCTAATACTTATTAGCACAGCTATTTTAAAGGGTTTGTCCATTGTGTCTGTCGTACATGCAGCCAGAGACTGCTCAGGCCAGTGATTGGTTGCAGCATCATGTGACATCATTAAGGAGGAGCTCCAGAAGCAACAGCATTGCCGGTACGGAGAAGGCTGGAGGTGGGAAATAAAGGGGTTTTAATCTTAATGTACTGCAGTAAAATAAAATTATATATATATATATATATATATATATATATATATATATATATATATATATATATATATATATATATAAAAAAAAAACATTCCCACCTTTACACTCACTGCCATTCCATCACTGCTGCTGGTTCTCCCTGTCTAGGTTTACTTTCAGTCACTGCAAAGGGTCCATTTTTTATACATCATGCTCAAAAGTAATTTACTTTTGCAAAAGATGTCAAAAGAACGGCATATGACCACTGAAGAGACGACGCTACAAGTTGCAATGAGTGTACGTATATGTGTGTGTACACATATACATTATATATGTATATATATCTATATATTTAGATATATACATATATAGATAATATTTTATATATATAATATACCACATACAGTAACCATAAGAATATATGCCTCCACATTTCTTATATGTATTTAATCTTTTTCATGGGACATCATTAAGGATATAACGCTTTGGTACAATATAGAGTAGTCAGTGTACAGCTTGTGTAACAATGTCTATTTGATGTGCCCTCAAAATAATTCAACACACAGCCATCAATGTCTAAACCGCTGGCAAGAAAAGCAAGTACACCCCTAAGAGAAAATGGACATATTGTTTCCAAAGTGTCAATATTTTGTGTGGCCACCATTATTTTCCAGCTCTGGCTTAATGGCATGTTTAGACGATTGTAGCAGCGCGTACTGTGTGTAGCGCTAAACGCCTGCTGCTTTATAAGTACACGCTGGCTAGTGCATAAAAGTCAGTGCTATAATTTACCATATTTGCAGGGCGTAATTCGGGCGTATTGCAGCGCAAAAATGCCCTGAAGTACGCCCCGCAAATATGCTAAGTGAACATACCCGAACTCTTTTTGGCATGAAGTTCTCTAGAGCGTTACAGGTTGCCAATGGAATCCTCTTGCATTCCTCAATGACGACATCACGGAGCTGGTGGATGTTAGAGACCTTGCACTCCTCTACCTTCTGTTTGAGGATGCCCAACAGATGCTCAATAGGGTCAAGGTCTAAAAACATGCTTGGCCAGTCCATCACCTTTACCCTTATTTCCTTTACTAAGGCAGTGGTCGTCTTGGAAGTGTGTCCGGGGTCATTATCATGTTGGAATACTGTCGTGCGGCCCAGTCTCTGAAGGGAGAGGATCGTGCTCTGCTTCAGTATATCACAGTATATGTTGGCATTCATGCTTCCCTTAATGAACTGTAGCTCCTCACAGCCAGCAGCACTCATGGAGCCCCAAACTATGACACTCCCACCACCACCATGTTGGCAAGACACACTTGTCTTTGTACTCCTCACCTGGTTGCCACCACACATGCTTGACAAAATCTGAACCAAATAAGTTTATCTTGGTCTTAGTCAGACCACAGGACATGTTCCAGTAATCCCTGTCCTTAGTCTGCTTGTCTTCAGCAAACTGTGGGCTTTCTCTTAGAAGAGATTTTCTTCTGGGACAACAGCACTGCAGACCAATTTGATGCAGTGTGCGGCATATGGTCAGAGCACTGACAGGCTGACCCCCTTTAGATTCTGCAGCAATGCTGGCAGCACTCATACGTCTACTCTGAAAATTCAAGCTCTGGCTAGGGCGCTGAGCACGTGCACTCAACTTCTTTGGTCAAATATGGCGAGGCATGTTGTGAGTGGAACCTGTCTTGTTAATCCGCTGTTGGTCTTGGTCACCGTGCTGCAGCTCAGTGTCAGGACACTGGCAATCTTCTTATAGCCTAGACTATGTTTATGTAAAGCAACACTTCTTTTTTTTCGGATCCTCAGTTCTTAGCATGAGGCGTCACTTTGAACTTCCAGTGACCAGTATAAGATAGTGTGAGAACGATAACACCAAAGTTAACACACCTGCTCCCCATTCACACCTGAGACCTGTAATACTAACGAGTCACATGACACTGTGGAGGCAAAATGACAAATTGGGCACAATTAGTCCATTTTTACTTAGGAATGTACTCCCTTTTGTTGCCAGCGAGTTAGATATTAATGGCTGTGTGTTGAGTTTTGAGGGCACACCAAATTTACATTGTTGTACAAGCTGTACACTGACTACTTTACATTGTATTAAAGTGTCATATCTTCATTGTTGTCCTATGAAAAGATATAATACAATATTTACAAAAATGTGGGGGGTGTACTCGCTTTTGAGAGAAAATATGTGTATGTATACATATGTACACACAAATACACACAGTGGGGAAAATAAGTATTTAATACACAGGCGATTTAGCAAGTTTTTCCGCCTACAAAGAATGGAGAGGTCTGTACTTTTTATCGAAAGTACACTTCAACTGTAAGAGACTGAATCTAGAAAAAAAATCGAGGAAATAACATTGCATGATTTTTAAATAATTTATTTGCATTTTATTGCATTAAATAAGTGTTACAATAGAAAATCAGAACTTAATATTTGGTACAAAAACCCTTGTTTGCAATTACAGAGGAAGTAGTAGTTCCTGACCAAGTTTGCACACACTGCAGCAGGGATTTTGGCCCACTCCTCCATACAGATTTTCTCCGGAACTTTTAGGTTTCAGGGCTGACGCTAGGCTACATTGAGTTTTAGCTCCCTCCAAAGATGCATTGCCCTATCCATCCCCCTTCAATAAGGGCATTTGCCTTTGCCCCTTTGCAGAAAAACCCCCCAAAAAGTATGTTTGTTTTCCATTTCCCATGCTTCACGGAAAGGGACGGTTGTTCTTGGGGTTGTACTATCCTACTTTTTCTTCCAAAAAATGGGCCCAAGTGGATTTGATACCAAAAAGTTTTTTTGGTTCATTGACCCAAAGACCTCTTTTGCCTCCCCTGAATCTTTAAAACCTTTGGGGCACTGGGAAAAATTCAAATGGTTGGAAATGGGTGGGATTTAGGGCGTTTTCCCTGCAGGATTTTAATCCATCACGATGTAGTGGTTCTACGGTAATCTTGAGCTGTGGTCCCAGTTCTGTTCGTCTTGCCCAGTTTTCTGGTGTATTTTTGGGCTTATTCCTACCTTTCCCCCAGAATACCCTACCCCATGAGGTCTTACATGTACTTCCAAAAAGGGAAGAGCATCATTTGTTTTCTTCCTTTTCTAAAATTTGCACCGAAACTTGTTGCCTTTCCCAAGCTGCTTGTATTGTTTTGTACCCCATCCCAGCCTTGGAGGTCTATAATTTTTTGCCCCGGGGGTGCTTAGACACCTATTTGGGGTTTTCGTCAGGGGGAGAGTTTGGAAGTGATTGGAGTTCGCTGGTTTAGATAATCAAATATTATTCACGCAATAAAATGTATAATTTTTTTGTTTCTTCTCTTAAATGAGTTTTCCTAAAAAAAATTTAGAACCTCTTGTTTTTTGTAGAAAATTAAAAGCCTGTAAAAAAAGTTATTTTCCCACTGTTGTGGGTTTGTTAAAATTATATATAAATTTAAAAATTTAATTTAATATTTGTTGACATAAATTTAAATGACTTTTGTTTTTAAATTGCCCAATAAAACCTTTTTTTTAAGCACTCCGGAAAGAACTTATTTAAACTAAAACATTTCCCTTTAATGCCATTTTGTTCTTCTATCGTTTGTCAGTATGCTAAAATTTTAAAATTTTATAGATAAACCACGCTCATTTTTTTTTTTACACTTGAAACCCCTTGTTGGATAAAAAAAAAGCTTAAACCCCGGGTCCCTCACCCCCTATTAGCCATTTCAGGGCCCCATACAGCAAAAGTAAATGGCCCCCCCTCTATTACTAGTTCCTATCTTTTGCCAGATCAGCGGGCCCATTTAAGGCCCCCGATAAGAGTACTGCCCTATTGGCACCTCTGCTTATACTTTTAAATGTTTGTCAAAATCTTTACTGAAAAGTATGCTTTATCCCTTTGCGTGACATTTTCCCCCGTGTGTCCTGGAACATTAAAAATAAAAAAAGTTTAATTCATACTGTCATTGAAACCGAATTTACATACACTTTAAAAAGGACAAAAGTATGTTTTTCTCACTATTGTCGAAATCAGAATAAACCTTTTGTTTTAGGGCAATTGGGTTCCAAATTTTTTATTTTCCCAAATGCCAGAATACCAGAGAGAGAATTAAAGGGATTTTTTTTTACTTTCTGGAAAATCAAAAGTTTACAAACCCAGGATTACTAACCTTAAACAAATTTTGGGCACCCATATGAGATTCAGTCTTTGGAAGCTTCTGGTTATGGGACATCTAAATTTAAAACAGACACACTGTGGATATATTTTATAATCACACCCCGAAACCAAAGCTTTGTGGTAAAAACATGGGGGATCTAAATAAAACAGTCAGATAGAAAGAGAATTTTTGAACCCTGCACAAATCTGGTCACTTGGGTGCAATTTCCAGTACCCGAAGGTGCCAATTTACTTACAATTTATGAGGTACAAAAAATGGAAATCCAGAATCATACCGCTTAGGAAGGAGACGGGTTCTGTGTTTCAGAGATGCCCGATCCGTCTGCAACAAACTCACTGCTGTTCATGACCTGTTTCTCTCCAACTCCCTCAACCTGCTAGCCCTCACAGAAACATGGCTCCAGCCATCTGACACTGCTTCCCTTGCCGCTCTCACCTATGGCGGCCTACACTTCACCCACACCCCCAGACCTGAGAACAGGCTGGGTGGAGGAGTTGGCATACTTCTCTCTCCACACTGCACTTACCAGGTCCTTCCTCCTGCACCCTCACTCACTTTCCCCTCCTTTGAGGTCCACACCCTCAGACTCTTTCAGCCATTTTCCCTCAGACTCGCGGTTGTGTACAGACCTCCCGGCTCACCCCGCCAGTTTCTGGATCATTTTGCTGCCGGGCTCCCTCACTTCCTCTCTACTGAAATACCCACTCTCATCATGGGTGACTTTACATCCCTATTGATGACCCCATGTCTCCCTCTGCCTCTCAGATCCTTTCACTAACCTCTTCTCTTGGCCTCTCGCAGTTTACTAACTCTCCCACCCACAAGGATGGGAACTCTCTGGATCTGGTTTTCTGTAACCGTTCCTCAATCTCTAACTTTAATAATTCTCCTTACACTCTCTCTGATCACAATCTTATTTCCTTCACTTTTACAAATTCTCAGCCATCTCTGGACACACCTGCCCGTCTCCCATTCAGAAATATCCACTCCATGAACACTCAGGAATTCACAGATGCCATACAGTCCTCACTGCCCCCAATCTTCTCCCTTTCCTGCCCTGGCGTCCAAACAATATAATGAAGCTCTTTCCACCACCCTGGACACATTGGCACCGCTCACACACCGCACCCCAGAGTCAGACACCCACAGCCATGGCACACGCCTCAGACTCGCCATCTGCAGCGATGTTCCAGATGTGCGGAGCGTCTGTGGAGGAAGTCGAAGCTACCTGCAGACTTTCTCCACTACAAATTTATGCTCAGGACTTATCAAACTGCCCTTCACAGCGCCAAACAAAAAATTTTCACCTCCCTCATCGCAACCTTACACAACAACCCTAAAGCTGTTGACACCATCCATCCCTTCTTAGGCTAAAGCTCAGGCCCGGTCTCTGACCTCCATGCTGAAGACCTGGCCCACTCATTTCAAAGAGAAATTTACAAAATCCGGCAAAACATCTCATCTCAAACCCCAAGCAGCAGCCATCTGGTCCCTCCCCGCACATCCCCAGCCTACTCTCAGCTCTTGAACCGACGACAGAAGAAGAAGTGTCCAGGCTTCTGCTGTCTGCACGCCCCACCACCTGCTCTAGTGACCCCATTCCCTCCCACCTTGTCCAATCCATTTCTCCAGCTGTCATCTCTCACATAACTGCAATCTGTAACCTCTCTCTTTTCCACTGGGATTTCCCATCTTCCTTTAAACATGCTGTTTAAACTCCCTTACTGAAAAAGCCCTCTGGACCCATCCTGCGCTGATAACTACCGACCAGTCTCTAACCTGCCATTCATCTCCAAACTTCTGGAACGCTTGGTCTACTCTCGCCTAATCCGCTATCTCTCCGCTAACTCTCTTCTTGACCCTCTGCAATCAGGTTTCCGCACCCTACACTCCACGGAAACGGCTCTAACTAAAGTCTCCAATGATCTCCTAACAGCAAAATCGCAGGGTAATTACTCATTGTTGCTGCTTATGGATCTCTCGGCAGCGTTTGACACTGTTGATCACCAACTTCTCCTCAGAATGCTCAGCACCATTGGCCTCCAGGACAGCGCTCTCTCTTGGTTCTCAGCTTACCTGTCTAACCGCTACTTCAGTGTCTCATTTCAGGTTCTACCTCCTCTCCTCTTCCTGGCGGGGTTCCTCAGGGATCCGTTCTTGGTCCTCTCCTCTTCTCAATCTATACAGCCCCCATTGGACAAACCATCAGCAGATTTGGCTTCCAGTACCATCTCTACGCTGATGACATCCAATTATACACCTCCTCCCGAGACATCACTCCTGCTCTGCTACAAAACACCAGGGACTGCCTGTCTGCTGTCTCTGACATCATGTCCTCCCTGTATCTTAAACTCAACCTCACTAAAACTGAACTTCTAGTCATCCCACCATCTACTAACAGACCTTACCCTGCCCTTTCTGTCTCAGTGTGTGGCACCACCATAACTCCTAGGCGCAGGCCCGCTGTCTTGGGGTTGTTTTATAGATTCCGATCTGTCTTTCATCCCTATATCCAATCCCTTGCCCGCTCCTGTCACCTGCACCTCAAGAACATCTCCAGAATCCGTCCGTTTCTCACTGTGGAAACAACTCAAACTCTCATTGTTGCTCTTATTCATTCTCGTCTCGACTACTGTAACTCCTTGCTTATCGGTCTCCCTCTCTGTAAACTCTCCCCTCTCCAATCTGTCCTGAATGCTGCAGCCAGACCCGTCTTTCTTTCCAGCCGCTATATTGATGCCTCTACCCTGTGTCAGTCACTGCACTGGTTGCCTATCCAGTACAGGAGACAACATAAACTCATCACTCTAACTCATAAAGCTCTCCACAACGCTGCTCCTCCCTACATCTCCTCCCTCATCTCTGTCTACCACCCTACCCGCTCTCTCCGCTGCTGATGATATCAGGTTACACTCATCAATCATCCGAACCTCCCATGCCCGTCTCCAAGACTTCACACGTGCGGCACCAGTTCTCTGGAACATGCTACCGCGGGCGATCAGGCACACTCAGAACTCTCATAGCTTTAAAAGGGCCCTGAGAATACATCTTCTCACTCTGGCCTACCAGAATCCCTAATGCTAACACCCACTCCTCCCCCGACACTCCCTAGCGCACTCATCTCATTTTCAGCACTTAACTGTATATAGATGTATATAGAGGGTGGCAGGTTCATCCGAATTCTATGTAAAACAACCCCATATTTATGTCACATGGCTGGACCATTGTAAATCTAGCACTTCTTGCCCTTCGTCTCTCCCGTACACCCAATAGATTGTAGGCTCTTGCGAGCAGGGCCCTCACACCTTGTGTCTCATCTGTAAGTACTTTTAATGTGTAATGTCTGTACGTTTACCCTCCAAATTGTAAAGTGCTGCGGAATATGTTGGCGCTATATAAATAAAGATTATTATTATTATTATTATTACTACTTTAGTCCGACATGCATATCAACCCACAAACAAAAGTGAAAGACCTTGTGAAGATGTTGGCCGAAGCTGGTAAGATTGTGTCATTATCCACAGTGAAACTAGTACTGTATCAAAATAGCCGAAAGGCCACTCTGCCAGGAAGAAGCCATTATTCAAAAGAAACATATAAAAGCCAGATTAATGTTTGTAAATGCACACAGGAACAAAGACCTACATTTCTGGAGATATGTGCTGTGGTCTGACGAAACTAAAATTGAAACGTTGGGCCATAATGACCATTGTTACATTTGGAGGAAAAAGGGAGAAGCTTGGCCATCCCAACTGTAAAGCATGGGGATGGCAAAATCATGTTGTGGGGTTGTTTTGCTGTAGGAGGGACTGGTGCACTTCACAAAATAGATGGCGTCATGAGGAAAGAAGATTGTGGCAAGACTGAAACAACATTTCAAGACATCAGCCAGGATGTTGAAGCTTGGGCAGAAATGGGTCTTCCAAATGGACAATGACCCGAAGCATACTGCCAAACTGGTTATAAAGTGGCTTAAGGATAACCAAGTCAATGTTTTGGAATGGCCATCATAAAGCTCTGATCTCAATCCTATTGAAAATGTATGGGCAAAGCTGAAAAGGCAGGTGAAAGTAAGGAAACCTACAAACATGGCTCAGTTACACAAGGAGGAATGGGCTAAAGTTCCTACCAACTATTGTGAGAAGCTTGTGGAAGGATATCCAAAACGTTTGACTCAAGTCATACAGTTTAAGGGCAATGCTACCAAATACCAATGAAATGTATGTAAACTTTTGGCTTTGCAGAATCCCCCCTTCCCTCTTCATGCTGGCTCCTGAGACTCCCCCTCCCTCCCGCTCTCGGAGTCCACATGTCACTGTGTCTCTCCCTATCAGTCTTATTTTGTAAGAGCTGTATACATACCACAGGCTTAATTCAATCTAGACTGAGCACTGATCTCTTCTCCTCTCACCGCTGGAGATTTGTTACAGTTTAATCCAGCTTTCTATGAACGGCACAGATCTCCCTTCTATGCAGGATAGGCAGGGATCGGCACACAATTGTGCCGTTTCCTGGTTATAGAAGCCCTGCAGTGTTATTCTGTTTCTTCTGGCTGTGCAGAGTGAAAATGTGCCAGTCCCTTACTTTGAGTGAAAGGCAGGAATGCAAGCTCCGTGAATAGAGCCGACCAGAGGGCCTGACAGAATGTAAATGAGCTCTCAGCTAGTGAAATGCAAGGAGGAGGAATCCGACCAGCACTGGATATCAGTGTAAACAGAAACAGAAGATAAGGAAAACTGTGAATACAAAACAGCTTTGCTAATGACATCTAATTGCAAAGTTACTGGTTTTCACTGTCCCCTTATTCTGAAGACCATTTAATGAAATGATACAACCCCTCTCTCATTATTCTGGCATTTGGCAAATGTAAATAATTGTGGTAATCCTAATTGATCTAAAACGGGTAAGATTTATTCTGATTTCATGTCAGATAGTGAGAAAAACATGCATGTGCGTTATTTTATATAAATGTATGTAAACTTCTGGTTTTAACTGTATCTCCTACTGACCCGGAGTCACAGCCGAATCTACATTCATGGTTCAGTAGGCTTCAGAACTGAAATCTTCCAGCATTCATTCCGGGCAAAATGTCTGCCTAGTTGACTTATATTCTTAGAACTGGCAGAGTAATTTGGCAACATGAAAAAGCTGTTAACGATGTGATAAGCAGTTTGTTGACTGTTTCCATTGCTGACCAGAAAAACTGAGAATGCAGTTCTTCACTACTACACAGAGTGTAATAAGAATAAATACAGGATAACTATGGAGATGTATGTAGAAAATCACCTAACTTTTTATATGCTTAAAATAAACTATGACTAAAGTTTTGTCAGCACATCCTAAATAATTAAAAAAAAAAAAAAAAAACAAAACCAAAAAATGATGTAATTATTTGTCTGGTACATAAAAACATCTCAAATTTTGACAATGGATATCAATCCAAAATGTTGCATAAATTATGACAAAGGATTTTTTAGATATGTGTACAGCACACAGGTACTATCAATAGGATCAGTTTATAATAGAGCTTTTATTATAATAATGAGATTGTCATGGCTTCATCTGTGCAGTCTATTCGATCAGCATTTTAATTCACTCGTTCTTTCAAATCCGAGAGTTGTAGGGAAATACCATTACACCAAACATTTCTCTGATTCTTGTGGCACTAAATTCTGTTTCAAAAACAATTAAAGCACCTGAACAAAAAAAGATAAGTGCTTTCCAGAATTCGCATAAAAAATAACAAAAGTATGAAAACATTGATCGATTGGTTCAAAATACAGAATCAGCCAAGTCTATACGATGGGAAGCTTTTGATCATACATTTTAGCTACTGGTTCATCATGAAATCTGGTAGGTTCCAGAAGCATTTACACAGACCAAACAGGCGATACTCATTCTTTCTACAAAAAAAAAAAAAAAAAAGACTAGAAATATTCTATATGGTTTAAGAAACTCCTTTGAGGTTCAGATTACTCCACTTCCTGTTCCCCTTCTCATACTTTCAGTATGTTAGCAAGTAGTCATGGTTTGTTTGTAGTCTGTAACCATGGATACACAGAGGGTAGCATAGGAGCTGAACACACACTTCTGTAGGGCATGTTAAAATAAAGGGGTTGTGCCACCACCAACAGTTATCAAGGATAGGTGATAAGGACTGGTCAATGGGGGGGGTCCACCCCCTCCAATTGCTACAATGAGGGTCCCAAACCTCCACTCCCTCCTGTGTTCGAGCAGCAGACGACGGATGGGATCAATGGAGAGGAGATAGCCGGGAAATCCAAATTACAGTACAGTAAATGTCTTTGGTGGCACAACCCCATTAAGTCTATTTGGAAGATTACTTAACTTTTTATGGTAGATTTAGCAGGGCAATGACCAAAGGTGTTTTCAAAAGCCTCTAAACTCAATGGCCCACATTCATTAAAATAGTTTCGGCTTCCGTTACAACTGCATGAAAAACTCGCATGCCTGATAAATTTCACAAAAATTGCGTAGGAATTATTTTTATGGTGATTTCAGTACTTTATAATAGAACAATATACAAATGTCTGTATATTACTAGACAACTGAGAACGGACTTTAAATTGCACAAAATTCAACCGATTAAATAAATGTGGGTAATTCCTCACCAGTTTCCTATCCAGTCACCTTTAGGTGGGGTTCACACAGCTTATTTAAGCCGTAATTGCGGGACAGATTTCTCCCGCAATTACGGCTTGAGTACGGGGCAGGGGCTGCAGCTCGCTGGCCCCATAGACATGCATTATCCATGGCGCGTATCCCACCGGGATAATGTGCATGTCACTTTTCGTGACATGTTTCATGTCACGTATTCGCCGAGCGGGGAGGAGAGACGGAATCCACAGTTCTCTATGAGAACTGTGGATTACCGTAATGGCTGGCACGGATTCCAGCCGTATTGCAGCGCAAATACGGCGTGCAGTACGGCTTGAGTCCGTGCCCGACATAAGCCGTGTGAACAGCCCCATACTCACCAATTTCAACTTTTGATGTAAAAAAAAAACAAAAGAACACATGCAACAAGAAAAAAATGGTGTAAAATAAGAACAAATTTGGCACGAAGCATTGCACAATAAAAATGAAGCAGACTTCTTGGAGATTTTAGCGCAAACGTGAGCCAATAAGTAAAACTAAATAGCTTATCACATACCGTATTTTTCGGACTATAAGATGCACTTTTTTTCCCCCAAACTTGGTACGTCTTAAAGTCCGAAAAATACGGTAGGTGTGTCTTATGGTCCGGTGCATCTTAAAGTCCGAAAAATATGGTAATTAAAAATTTTTGTCTAACAATTTATGATTGAATTTTTGTATCCCTTTGATCAAAGGGATTACCGCTAATAACCATAGTTTAAGTACACCATTTTAAAATATATTAAAAAACTGTTTCAAAAATTACCTTCTGTCCACCTAGAAAAAAATCCTACCAAAAAAAAGCAAATGGCTTCAAATATAAAATTTATTTTAAAAAATATCTAAATTTACTTTGGTGGAAAGGGATTTTTTTTTTTCACTTAAGTGCTAAGTCACCGGGCAAAATGTAGAAATTACAGTACTATCCCCAAATACTTAAACAAGACAAAAATACACTTTGCTGGCATAGACTTACATTCACCCGTCACATTTTTATGTTACATTTCCCACTTAAAAACGGGAAATTGTACATACTATATACAAGATTTAGTAACATAATTCAAAGGAAAAATGCTGCAATAGTTTTAGAATTAGAAACCAAAAGTTATTTTCTCACACAATATTTCCTATAAAAGATATGTAACAAAGTAGTAATACCTATAAAATGGCTATTACTAAAACAAAGCTTTCGTCAATAAGCCTCTAGTACTTTGAATGAGGAAAATGGCTTCACAAAGTGGTAGTCTAAATTCCCACAGTGAGGGCACTGTTGGACGTTGCTGTATTCAGAAAAATACTGCATTCCAATGCGTACATCGATGACTGGCTTCCCACAATGCTTGCAGTTCAGCCGCGCCTGAAACAACCAAGAGAAAATGATTAACTAGCAGGCAATATTAGAACGTAAATGCATTAGTTTAATCTAAGAAGCCTATGAATGCTACCCCCCACCGTGATGATTTGGGCTCGGTCTAGGGGCGTAACGAGAATTCATAGTACCCCCATAGCAAACCAACCTGTGCCCCTCATCTCCTAGATAGGAAGCTAAGAAAAAGCAGCATAACTAGCTATAATTAAAATTATGAACAATAGCACCATATATCAGAGAACCCACATACTAGTGCTTAATGGCAAAAAGCCACCAACTCGTTGTTTCCCAAAAGAGGGAACACTGAGGCAGATTTATTAGGGGTTTTTGAGCATGTGCTACAAAGTATTAACATGAGGGGGCTGAATAATATTGCACGCCCCACTTTTCAGTTTTTTATTTTTTACAAAAGTTTAAAATATCCAATAAATTTCGTTCCACTTCACAATTGTGTCCCAATTTTATATCTTATATGTTTGAAACCTGAAATGTGGCAAAAGGTTGAAAAGTTCAAGGGGGGCCAAATACTTTCGCAAGGACACTGAAAGTAAAAAAGAAACCTCAATCTGGTATGTGCACGGAAGAAAAACAAAATCCACAATGGTTTTCGCCACGGATTTGAAACAAGAACCCCTATGGTGAAAGGTAGAAGTGCTAACCACCCAGCTACACTCTAGCTGCTGATAACTCTTTACATTAAACAGACCTTTGTTTGACGAGAGTGTGCACACTTTGGGAAAAAGGCATGGTAATGTAAAGCTTGCTGGGTCAGATGATATGCAATTCAAAAAAAATACACCCCCCCCTTTTGAACACACTGAAAGCTGAAGAGAGGAGAGAAGGACATGAAATGCCTTCATGGTAAAACCCCTTTAATACTGTCTAATACATTGGTCCCACATGTTGCAATGGGCTCAGGATACAATATTTTCAACATACAATCAACATTCCTGGGACATTGTATCTTGAAACCACATCTAACAATGTCCCAGACACCAATCCAGCCAATAATCATGAACAATTTACTTGCGCCTCTCTACAGTACGAAGTGGTACTGTCCTGTTCATGTGCCAGGATGAGCGGCTCTTATGGGCAGCTCCATTATCTTTGTCTGTTATATTGTGTAGAAAGTACAAGACCAAAAGATGGACTTTTTTTTTTTATCAGTATTAGTTATCTGCCTAATTTTCTTTATCATTTTGTATTATGTTGGGTGACATTTAGGAGCCCTTGAACCACTTACCAGTTTTCCATTGAGTTATGGTTTTCACATACAATGGTCATTCAGGAAACAATTAATATTGTATGTTAAAGGGACCAACGTACTTTCACTAGACCGTCTCAAATTTATACAACGTATTAGTTGACTTAGTTTGTTACCTCAACAGTGGCAAACATATGGCAAATTATTTCAGCGCATGGCATCATACGTTAAGTCATGACCACTTTTTTCAAAGCTACGTCCCTTATAACCAGGCCAAATGCTTTTTGTCAAATGAGGCACAGTGGTGCCTAGAAACTGTCTAAAACACATAATAAATGTAGTGAAAAGCATGTACGCCAGCATTTTAGCACATGCTACAACAAAGTTCTGTACAAACAGATACTAAATGTGTCCTATTGTGCTTGCACTGGATTAGGCCTGACAACCTCCAACCTCTGGGCCCCATAGCAACTGCTAGCGATGCTACTCTATAGCTATGGCCATAGCTCAGTCCACACCTGCAATGTGGGTTCAGTTCATAAGTTGTATTTGATCTATAAGGCACCCAATGGGATTATGGGTTTTGCCCGTAAGAAAAGTACTGCATGCTGTGCTATTGCTTCCAAACGCCAATTGAGATTCAAATGACGGTGTGAATATAGTCTAACATACTGTTTAGCATAAATAAAAAAAAAAAAAAAAAAAAAGAACATATAGAGAAAGTACAGCAGGAAATGCCTTCAGTATATATACACACCAAACATAGATTTCTGTTAACTAAATGAGTAGCCAAAGAGCGTTTTTTTTATTTTTCAGAACTATATGGGAAGCATACTTTGCCTTTTTTACTATGGGCAGATAGGATCAAGCTTGGCATACAGTTACTTATTTCCAGTCTATACAGTCAACTGGAGATTTGTGAACAGAGTATAGGTGACCCCACATAATCCTGGATTAGAAAGAGGGGCTTGACAAAATCCAGGATAATGTTTTCACTCAATGACTTTGCTAATACTATACTGCTGGTTACTCCTCTCTAAGTATGGAGTCTGACATATTATGCCTGTGATGTGGAACCCTAAGGTTTTGGTTATGTTAAAAGGATAAGGCTAAGGACAATGTTAGAAGGTTAAGTGTTAAATCACTCTTTCTTGTCCATCACGTATACATTCGGCAAATAGAGGAAAAGTAGGCCAGGAGAGTCTAAAATTGCCCTACAGATTCCTTTGGCTCCACCAGGGTATGCTATGTGATACCTTTTAAAAGGTATAGATAACACCTACAGTGATGTGAAAGGGGCCTTACATTGTTAACTCATGAAAGTCACAGCAGTTCAATACATTGTTCATTTTTACCAAATTCAGAATTTATTAAGGCTTTCAAGGGTCACAAAAAATGTGATGTGAATGGGGCCTAAATCATCATGTTCCAAACACCCAAAACTTATCACAAATGCTAAGCAATCAGAGATGCCTTTTGAGAAGACATTGGCCCACATTTATTAATAGCGACACGTTTCGCACCAATAAAATTGCACAAGCTAACGGTTGAGAACTGCTCCTAATTTATTAAAATACGCATACCTCCTTATTTGGTGCTCCTTGTGACTGAATATATTTTACGACCCTATGAGCAGCTATACATCAGCCTTTGTCTTTGATAAGGAAGGCTAAAAACACATTTAACAGTTAGTTGACTCTACCCATTTGCTTGTCTATTTTTTTGGTTAAAGACAAATGTTGTCTTTTTAGTACAAATTTAAAACAATTTTAGATTTTCCATGTTTGCAATTTCCACCCAACTCAAAGCTTAAATAGGTGTTACCACCTTAGATTCTGTCTTATATGTGTGGGTCCCAACTCTGGCACCCGTAACTATCTCAGGAACGGGCCCCTAAAAGGTTCGGCTCAGAGTGGAGAGCTGGTTACACTTGCACACAACTCTCTATGCTGCTCTATTGGAGTTCTGAGTATAGCTCAGTACGGCACTCACCTGTTCTCAGCACTCTTCTAGAACAGAATGGAGAGTCGCATGCAAGTACAACCGGCTCTTCTTTTGGGATTCCATATTGCAGTGCCAAATAACTAGAGTTACATCTGCAGGATATGGGTTCTGCATGGTGTCACACAGCGGGTTAGACATTTCACACAGCAGATTTCTTGCAGAACATAACCTTAAATTAAAAGGGGTTTCCTTACCACAATGATAAGCAATAAACAAGTAGACAATAGGTAAATAAATTATATTACCAAATAGATTGCTGTTTTGATTTTGCTTTGTTTCAGAGTTCGAGCAGTTCTTATATCTAGCTTGTTTACAAAAGTTTCCCTATGTTACTAGTATCCCTCTCTCTACTCTCATTGCTCTTGTAGCCCTGTCTAATAATGGTGACACTCCTTGCCGAGTGTTATCAGTAAAACAGGAGCTTGTTGATATAAGTTACTGACAAACTTTAACCCTTTAGAGCCATGTAGCCTGCTGCTGCCTTACGGTTTACACTCTTCTGTTAATAATGTCTTACTATCAGTAAAGAATAGCAAAGCTGATATGCCAGTCACTGCTATAGAATCGCTCACTGCCTGACCAGGAAGTGTTAGTCTGAAGCTGCCTGTGGCTCTGTGAAACTGCATGGTGTCATAATGTCATATACATTGTCTATACCAGAATTTTACAAACCTGACAACATGGAGATGCCGCCAAAATATCATAAGTATACATTGTTCCCAGCTGATGCCAGCTTCCATCCCATCGAGACTTGCATTTGATGCAGATGATTTTATGAACACCTTCTAAGCAGTCCACACAGACAGCATACAAGTGCATAAGTCTTCCTGCGATGGAAAAAGACAGCAATGTTCAGCAAAATCAAGAGACTGGAACAAAATCAGATCATAAAATGAGCAAAATGTATACAGTGCACGATTAGAAACACGTTTCATGGCTCCACCTTGTGGGCACTATGTGAACATATGCAGTGCAAGACTATACAGTACTATTTTTACCCACGTAAATACTGACCAAGATACTAATATATAACACTATGACCCAGCCAGCATGGCAGAAAATCACTTCTCATGAAAACTTTCAAACAATTGCTCATTTTAATAATTCAATTTAATTAATCTTAAATTATGTAGAATAAGTTTTTTTTTTTACATTATATTATACAATACAAAAAGTTAAACCCAATTGATTACTAGCACCTCGTTTTTAGACCCTGTGACTGCTACCACCACTCCTTAAGCCCTTTCTATCCTCCGGATGTGGATTTGCGTTACATTTTAGGCGTGTGGCCCATAAGACTCCAAGAAATCAAGGCAGGCAGGCACACTACAGTGTCAACATCGCTATCTTGAGCTGCTCTATTCATCATATGCATGGGGTAGGGCAAGTATTCATTTTATTTTTTTGGGTGGGTGGGTGTGAGGGCACTATTTCTGTAAGGACAATAAAGAAGCACTATTACTCTGTGTGGGGCACAATCACTGTGTATATGAGATAAAGGGGCACTATTACTGTAAGGGGGGCACTTAAGAACCATTGTAACTGTGTGTGGGACACGATCACTGTGCATGAGCAATGAGAAGAACACTAAAGCAGCACTATTACTCTGTGTGTGGGGCACTATCACTGTATGTGAGATAAGGGGGCACTATTACTGTAAGGAGGGCACTAAAGAACCATTGTAACCGTGTGTGGGACACGATCACTGTGCAAGAGCAATGAGAAGAACACTAAAGCAGCACTATTACTGTGTGTGGGGCACTATCACTGTATGTGAGATAAGGGGGCACTATTACTGTAAGGAGGGCACTAAAGAACCATTGTAACTGTGTGTGGGACACGATCACTGTGCATGAGCAATGAGAAGAACACTAAAGCAGCACTATTACTGTGTGTGGGGCACTATCACTGGGTATGTGAGATAAAGGGGCACTATTACTGTGTGTGGGGCACTATCAATGGGTATGTGAGATAAGGGGCACAATTACTGTAAGGAGGGCACTAAAGAACCATTGTAACCGTTGTGTGTGGGACACAATCACTGTGCATGAGCAATGACAAGAACACTACAGCAGCACTATTACTGTGTGTGGGGCACTATCACTGGGGATGTGAGATAAGGGGGCACTATTACTGTAAGGAGGGCACTAAAGAACCATTGTCACCGTGTGTGGGACACGATCACTGTGCATGAGCAATGAGAAGAACACTAATGCAGCACTATTACTGTGTGTGGGGCACTATCACTGGGTATGTGAGATAAGCAGCACTATTACTGTGTGTGGGGCACTATCACTGTATGTGAGATAAGGGGGCACTATTACTGTTAAGGAGGGCACTAAAGAACCATTGTAACTGTGTGTGGGACACGATCACTGTGCATGAGCAATGAGAAGAACACTAAAGCAGCACTATTACTGTGTGTGGGGCACTATCACTGGGTATGTGAGATAAAGCAGCACTATTACTGTGTGTGGGGCACTATCACTGTATGTGAGATAAGGGGCACAATTACTGTAAGGAGGGCAATAAACAACCATATTAACAGAGTGTGGGACACCATCACTGTGAATCCGCAATGAGAAGAACACTAAAGCAGCACTATTACTGTGTGTGGGGCACTATCACTGGGTATGTGAGATAAGGGGCACTAATACTGTAAGGAGGGCACTAAAGAACCATTGGAACTGTGTGTGGGACACGATCACTGTGAATAGGCAATGAGAAGAACCACTAAAGAAGCATATTACTGTGTGTGGGGCACTATCACTGGGTATATGAGATAAAGGGGCACTATTACTGTAAGGAGGGCACTAAAGAACCATTGTAACTGTGTGTGGGACACGATCACTGTGAATAGGCAATGAGAAGAACACTAAAGAAGCACTATTACTGTGTGTGGGGCACTATCACTGGGTATGTGAGATAAGGGGCACTATTACTGTAAGGAGGGCACGAAAGAACCATTGTAACCGTGTGTGGGACACGATCACTGTGAATAGGCAATGAGAAGAACACTAAAGCAGCACTATTACTGTGTGTGGGGCACTATCACTGGGTATATGAGATAAAGGGGCACTATTACTGTGTGTGGGGCACTATCACTGGGTCTGTGAGATAAGGGGCACTATTACTGTAAGGAGGGCACTAAAGAACCATTGTAACCGTGTGTGGGACACGATCACTGTGCATGAGCAATGAGAAGATCACTAAAGCAGCACTATTACTGTGTGTGGGGCACTATCACTGGGTATGTGAGATAAGGGGCACTATTACTGTAAGGAGGGCACTAAAGAACCATTGTAACTGTGTGTGGGACACGATCACTGTGAATAGGCAATGAGAAGAACACTAAAGAAGCACTATTACTGTGTGTGGGGCACTATCACTGGGTATATGAGATAAGGGGGCACTATTACTGTAAGGAGGGCACTAAAGAACCATTGTAACTGTGTGTGGGGCACGATCACTGTGCCTGAGCAATGAGAAGAACACTAAAGAAGCACTATTACTGTGTGTGGGGCACTATCACTGGGTATATGAGATAAAGGGGCACTATTACTGTAAGGAGGGCACTAAAGAACCATTGTAACCGTGTGTGGGACACGATCACTGTGAATAGGCAATGAGAAGAACACTAAAGAAGCACTATTACTGTGTGTGGGGCACTATCACTGCATGTGGGCAGCAAGGGTACGTTATTCTTGGAAGGAACGGGCCCCTCAAGACCCTCTATTCTGTTCTTTGGGTATTCTGAGTACAGCCGAATGTTGTGTTCAGAATATTGAAGTGCGTGATGGAAAACATCCCTTTAAAAGAGTGCACATGAGGACTACTCCTTCACCCCTTTCCTACGATAATGGATTTTGCAGATATAACTTCACACCAATGACAAGAGGCGACTGTGATACCTTTTTATGTGATTTTATGTAATTACCTTACTAGAGCACCATAAAAACACAGGTCTCCATAGATGCCAGCATTTACAGTACCTGAAACACCGTGGGGTTGCTAGCTCTGTCCAATGTCTCACGTCTGCTCTCAGAATCTGAACCCGTCAACGGAATATATTAAAGAGAATAAAGTTCAAGCATATAGGGCCAGATGGGGACAAGGAATAATTTCATGGATTAGCGACAAAATGCATCACTATAATGCATCTGTGTCACACAGGAAGGATAATGATAGGGTTCCTCCGTGTGTTCTGTGCTTGTGTTCAATTTCTTGTTTCATCTAAGTTTTCCTTTTTTTTTATTTAAAAAAAAAAAAAAAAAAAAAATCAAGAGAACGATGTGATCGAGATCATTTTTTAATGGGGAAACAAGAGGGCAAGATTCCACCCGCCTGAAGTGTTATTTAGCCCAGAAATAGCCCTGTATACATAGATACGTACACACACGGGGCATAGCTCATGAAAGAAGTCACATGTCATGAGCCGATTTGGTGAGTATTTAACGTGTGTGATAGGCTGTCTGCATTTTTTTAAACAATCATATAGGACCTCTTATATTAATCAGATCGCTTGTGCTGGAGTGAGTCTCTTGGGCGCCTTCACTTTCCCCCTTACTCTTGTAAGATATAAGTAAATCACTCCTAAGAGTACTTAACAAATTTTCAACAATTTATTATGCCGAAATTTACAGCCATAATATGCAGAAACGTATGCTACAAAAATGAAAAGTCACTTAGCACTTGCGATTGATTAGCGATCTCCTAACATGGAGTATCTTCAAGCGGTTTCCATGAGATGTTTAGAGCATGATCACTTTCTACCCTGCAGCCATTACAGCCTTCCCAGGTGTGTGCAACACCGCGAGGTTTCGGGGCCACACCCCTTCCTCAAGCCATGGCTTTATGGCTGTAAATTTCGGCATAATAAATTGTTGAAAATTTGTTAAGTACGCTTAGGAGTGATTTACGTATATCTTACAATAGGCTGTCTGCACACATATCCCTTATTGCTGTCATGGATAAGAGGGGTGCTAAAAAGGATGATTAGTGACTTTCAGACCAGGGTGTCAGTATTTCTGTGTGAACCGTTTGCATGCTGTTGTGGAGAAAGTGTATCGTGTGTGGACAAATTCCATCACTGTGAATAAGCAATGTGGAATCTGTGGAGTACCAGCTGCCACTGATGTGAGAGGTGAACGTCATCTATGAAGGTGCACAAGGATGAGCTGATACCCTACAGTGGCGTAGCTCACCGACAAAATGAAACAGGAGACTACCAGAGGTGTCTAAAACAACAGCTCAGCGAACCTTACTGTGTATGGGACTCCAAAAGAGAAGGATGGTGACTGCACCTCTGTTGATGAAGTTACATCAGCACAGAAGGCTTTAACAGAATTTGACCTCCATTGACTGGTAAAGGGTTGCCTCCTCCAATGAGTCACGTTTTCTGAGCGGCTGGAAGATAGTGTCAGGCAAAACAAACACCCTGCAGCCCTTGCAGGAAGAACACACGCTGATGGCGGCAGTGTTATGGTTTGGGGATGTTTTCATGGCCACTCATCCGTGTGGAAGACACCATCATCCAATCTGGGTATGAATCCAACCGTGCAGATCACATACACCCATACATGCTAATCGTCTCTCCTGGGGTGGATGAATTTTCTAGCAAGGCATAACAACATGTGACATGGCTACAAAAGACCAACATTGACTGGAAGAGCATGACCAAGACTTACAAGTACTACCCTGTCCCCCTAATTCCCAGACTTAAACCGAATTGAGCATCTGTGGGGCCACCGTTGGGGTACTTTCACAGTGTGTACTTGCAGCGCGCATTTCGCTGCGTATTTGCGCTTTATATGCGGCGAAATGTACACCGCAATTACGGTAATTCATAGCTCTCATAGAGAACTATGGATTACGCCTCGTCTCCCCCACGCATACAATACGATCGTATCATATGCCCAGGGAGAGAAGTGATATGTCAATTGTTCGCGGCGTGTACACGACGCTGACAATGCATGTGCTTTAGTAGTATGTGCTGATCAGCGCATGCTTCCAAAACATCCGGAGTCTTGCGAACATACCCTACGGCTATGTTCACACGGCTTAATTGCGGGACGTAATTACGCCCCGTAATTACGCCGTGTGGCCGGGGGCGGGGCGGGAGCGGGGAAGGGATCGGGGGGCCGACACCTCGCCGGCCCATAGACATTCACTACCAGCGGCGCGTATACGCCGCTAGAAAGTGACAGGTGAATTTCTCCCCGCCGGCGGATTCGCCGGGCGGGGAGAGGAGACGTAATCCATAGTTCTCTATGAGAACTGTGAATTACCGTAATGAATGGCCCGTTTTCGGCCCGTAATTGGCGCACTTCGGGCGTAAATTTCGGACCGAAATACGGCCCATTTTAAGCCGTGTGAACATGGCCTTATAGTCATGTTTGTTCTATTAATCCTGCCCCACGTACCCTCCAGCAGCTGTTGGATGTACTGCAATCAGCATGGCTCCAGATAACTCACTAACTCCCAGCTTGTCTAGCGGCTTTGTGCTGCACTCCAGAAATTAGGTGGTGGTGATAATAATGTGACCCAACTGTGCATATGCTCGTAGATATATAGACTGCATAAACACTGCGTTTCAAATTGTGTGCAAATGACTGAATGATGTTGAAATCATCAACCGCTCAAGAATAAATCAAGTTTTGTTTGGACAATCATCCCAATGATAATTATTTTTTTTTATATGAAAAGACTGAAAATGCACTGTCCCATATTATTATGCACAACAGAATGCACACGGCATGCTCCAGGATCCAAAGAAATGATTTCATGGAAAGGAATGAATATAGTAGCATAAAACATCACTTTTATTCCAAACATCTATGGAACCCCTGTTACACGTTTCAGTAGAGCACCTTAAAATAAAAAATAATAATAATAACCATGACTAAAGTGTTTTGCATTCATATTTATATGTGATGTACTGTTTAGTATTTAACTCACATGATTGTCTAGATCTTAGCATGAAAAACCATTTGGTGTCTCAGCTCAGGGGAGTTTTTTTTATGGGGGTCACCCCTCCTCCAGCTGGTCTCTTCCCCTTCTCAATACCAATAAACTTAAAGGTGTGCACACCTCCTCCATAAAGTGTTGGTGACAATGGAGATTCCCACAGCTATGGTTCTAAGTGCATCAGACAGATGATCCACACTTGAAGAGGTGTGGTTGTACACCCCACATACTGGAATTTACATGGCGTAAAGCTGATCAGATAAATCCCATTTCTAGTGCTACAGTGGATGAAGCTACGCAGATCAAACTTTTTGGAAGAAAAGTGATGTTTTATGCTATAATATTCATTCCTTTCCATGAAATCACTTGGATGGTGGAGCACGCTGTGTGCATTCTGCATTGGGATTGAAGAGCTTCCCATCACTCCAAGCACCACAGGTGGAAGGAAGGATACTCACTGGAGGTCGGTGAGCTGACATACACTATATTGTGCACAACAGAGTTACAAAACATTTTATAGGTTGTAAAGAACTGAAAATGGAAAATTTTTAGCATTGAGGGATCACATTTACGAACATTAAAAGCTATTGCAATCAGACCAAGTTAAATGTTAACATAGGAGCCCTTCTATAATATCACCTTCACATTTCTTGCATCCTTTGAACTTGCGAGGTTTTTGAGAGTTTCTGCGGAAGTTGCTTTGCTGAATGTCAGAACAGCCTCCCAGAGTTGCTATTTTGATATGAACGGTCTCCCACCCTCATAGATCTTTTGCTTGAGGATGCCCCAAACTTCTCAATTGGGTTGAGGTCTGGGGAGGGTGGTGGTCACACCATGAGCTCCTCTCCTTTTATGCCCATAGTAGCCAATGACTCAGAAGTATTCTTTGCAGCACGAGATGGTTTTAGTCATGCATAAAGAGGATTTTGCTATGGAAAGAACGGTTCTCCTTTTTGTCCCATGGACGAAAGGGGTCAGTCAGAAACTCGATATACTTTGCAGAGGTCATGTCACACCTTCAGTGACCCTAAAGGGGCCTACCTACTTGCTAATATCGCAGCCTTGTTGGGACATGGTGCCCATCCACTACTCCATCCATTTGGACCATCCAGGGTTGCACTTGCTGAGGGCAGCACAAGCTAGTGTCAGACCTGCTGTTTCCAGCGCTGTGTCCCTTATTCTATAAGATGCAGCAGTTTTAGAGCATTTACCCCTCAAATCTTATTCATGAGCAGGTGTTAGCCCGCCCACCAAAGGCTAGCCCCGGCCACTGACCGTTATTCACATGTTTCTACCTACTTAAAGGGGTTCTCCAGGAATAGAAGAAAACTAAATAGATAAACTACATGTCATAATGAAAATATTCCTAAATAACTTTGATTAGAAATGTCTACTCGTTTCGTCTAGGGAATAATTATTATGGAAGAACAAAATGGCCGCCGGGCTCCTTCCTCGGCAGAAACCTGTCCTAAAGGAAGTAGGACAGACTCCGAGTTACTTCCTGGTTAAGCCGATTGACACAACTAAGCTCAATTTACATACTTGCGGTATGAGGGACGGCTCTGCAGAGTAGAAAGGAGACTGAGAGCTGTACACATACACATATATACATATAAATGTGGTGTGGATATAATATATAGAATCCCATAAAATCTGTTGTGGGGAAAAGTAGTATTCACACAGCACGCCTAGCAACTGTAGCTCCTCCCACTAGCCCAGTGAGGGGGAAAGATCCAACATCGTAATAATATACGATTTTAACAGCATCTGTAAGTAATTCACACCCTGGATTGTGACAGAGTTACTGCTTATCTTTATATTACTGTATATGTTCTTATTTTTTGTGGTTTCTCACACAACCCCTTTAAAGTAATAGGTTTATTAGTTGATGTGGGCGGGGTTTGAAAAAAAACGGACTCTTTGAAGGACTCTTCTGGCTGAAAACTGCAGATTCGAGCATTAAATACATGAAAATTCAGCATCTTACAGAATAAGGGACACAGCGCTGGAAACAGCAGGTCTGACACTAGCCTGTGCGGTCCTCAGCAAGGGGGGCATAAACAATGTGACAGGTTCTCTTTAACGCCTCACTAAACAAGACTATTTGAAAAGGAGTCTTCATGCATGTGTGGGCCCACGTCAACAGTTTCCGCTTGTGAACACTGGGAAAGGGAGGCCGAATAGCAGGTTTATGGACAACTGTAGCCTCTGGAGGATCCTACACCTTGAGGATTTCAAGACTTAAGAGCCACCAGCAGCTTCAAATATCTGTTTGCTGGTTTTTGGGCAGCTGTTTTCTTAATCCGACTAATTTGTTTGGCAGAAACCTCCCTCATTATACCAATAACTGCATGAACCCATCTGTGCTCAGAATCAGGCACAATTCTCTTGATGGTACAATGATCACACTTTTGCAAAATACCTAATGTTTTCCTACCTTGTTCTAGGCACTGCACTATTTGATGCTTTTTGGCAGCAGAGAGATTTTTTTCTTGCCAAAAACTTGTGGATCAGAGGTGTTTGAGATTCATTTCAGTGATCCAAAGAGCCTGAGGGTGCCTTCACACAGCGCAGTTTTGGTGCAGTTTTAACTGCGCTCCAAGTAAACTGGCTTTATTACCGGCAAGCTTCTTTCACTTATCCAAACTGTTTGGAGAGTGAGTAATCAATTAGTGTGTGTGTAATCCTCAAGACTTCAAACACAGTAATTCATTACTTACTTGAACAATTTAGACAACTGAAAGAAGCTTGCTGGGAATAAAGGCAGTTTAATTGGAGCGCACTTAAAACTGCCCTGTGTGAAAGCACCCTGAGACACAATGCCATACATCACACACCGATGACTGCTTCATTATAAACAATGCTCTGCAGAACCGGGTGATGAATGCCACACAACTCCAGGCACGTGTATGGGAGGTGAGAGGCACCCAAGTGTCACGCCAGACCATTCGTAACCCATTACATCAGCTTGGTCTGCATGCTAGATGACCAGCAATGGTATCTGACCTGGTTGATGCATAATGCTCTCCTTAACATCTCCAGCATCGTTGATGGACATCATTTCTGCCCTGAGTGAATCGACTTTCATCACTGAACAGCACGGAGGAACACTGGTCCCTCGTCCAGTGAAGATGTCCCCAGACCCATGCAAGACTATGCCTGTGCATGGTAGTGTGGTGAGGTGGTCTAGCACAAAGATTCCCCTTCCTTAAACGTGCCAGAAGATGTGTTACATTCATCATGTAGCAGTCATCAGTGTGTGATGTAGCCAAAGGACGACAGCTGCTTTGCCTTTCTGTGACCCTTCCAGTCTCTGTATCTCAGAGTGTCATCAGCAGGTTGCAACAAAGCTCAGTGGCCAATTCCGTCTGAGAGCATCGTGCCTAAAGCCTCATAAAGGCGAGGTACTGTTGATCAATTGTAAGGTGTTGTCTTGGTCTCATGATATCAAAATGTGAACAGCATGATGAGGAGGACTGTTTACAGTAAATCCCAGTTCACACTGCTCCCCTAAATGTATTGGGCAATTCAGGGATCAAACACCTCTTGCACCCTTGCTGAGGACAGCAGAAGCTAGTGACCGACATGCAGTATCTAGCGCTGTGTCCCTTATTCTGTAAGAGGCTGTAGGCTGTAAGAATATTTAATGCTAAAATCGGGCAGTTTTCAGCCAGAAAAGAGTCCACTTATTCCTGAAAAGAGTCCGTTTGAGTACGTCCCAAGGTCGCTATGGCCATGTTCACACGGCTTAAAACGGGCCGTATTTCAGTCCGTAATTACGCGCCGAAGTGCGCAAATTACGGGCTGAAAACGGCCCATTCATTACGGTAATCCACAGTTCTCATAGAAAACTATGGATTACGTCTCCTCTCCCTGCTTGGCGAATCCGCCGGGCAGGGAGATAAGTGACGTGATACGCGCCGCTGGTAATGCAAGTCAATGGGCCGGCGAAGTGCCGGCCCCCCGCTCACACGGCGTAATTGCGGGGCGTAATTACGTCCCGCAGTTAAGCTGTGTGAACATAGCCTAAGGGGCTTTGCAGCAGGATCACTCCACCACACAGCCGCTGGGTGTTAGAGGCTAATTGCAGCTAACACCCGGCAGTTACAGCCCGTGCTGTTTAACCCTTTAGATGCCGCAGCAAAGATGTCCGCGGCGTCTAAATCAATGAGAAACGGTACCATGCACCGCTTCTCACAGTGTTAGGAGCCCCCGCAGCGAAGCTGAACATGGCAGTGGGAAGCCTTGTGAAGACTTCCATTGCTGCCATGTTTTGAATTTCCTGAGGCCGGAAGTGGGGAAACTGCCATCTTGGTATTGTCTATGCAATGCATTAGGCTGTATTGATTGTGCCCCCTAGTGGTGAAGCGCCCTAGGGGGATTCAAAATTAAAGTAAACAAAAAAAAAGTTTAAAGGTATATGAAAAAAAAAAAAAAAGGATATTAAAAGTTCAAATCACCCAACCCAAATCTCACATATTTGGTATCGCCGCATCCAAAAACGCCGATCTATTAAAATCTAACATAATTTATCCCGTACGCTGAACACCGTAGATGAAAAAAAAATTCCAAATGGCAAAGTTGCTTTTTTTGAGTCATTTTATGCCCTATAAAAATTGGAATAAAATTGAACAAAAAGGTCTCATATATTGCAAACTGGTACCAAAAAAAGGCACACCTCAGCCCGTAAAAAATGCCGACTCGCAGAAGTCCGTAGTGCACAAGTTATTTGTCGCAGAAAATGGCGCTGCAGCGCAAATTTGAAAAAAAGAAAATATTTGGAATTTTTTTACAGTACCAAAACATAATGGAAACCATACATATTTGGTATTGGTGGATGCGTATCAACATTTAGAATACAGATAACACATTATATTTACCGAAGATTGAACGCCGTAAAAGCAAAACACCCGCAAACTTTTTTTTTTCACAATTCGTCCCACTTGGATATTTTTGTGGTTTCTCAGTATATTCTATGCTAATATGAATAACACCATTAGAAAGGACATTTTATTCTGCAAAATAAAAGCCCTCATAGGTCTATGTAGATAGAAAAATAAAAAAGTTATGGCTATGGGAAGGGGAGGAGGAAAAAACGAACGTGTCAAAAAAAACCCAAAAAAAACCCCGCAAGGTCCTTAAGGGGTTCATTCATGACCCGTCCACCTGAGGCTAGCCTCGCCCACCTCACAACTGATTAACCTATTACTTTAAATAGGTAGAAACATGTGAATAATCTGTCAGGAGGGCAGGCTAACATCCGCTCATGAAGAAGTGGACTCTCTTCTGGCTGCAAACTGACAGCTTTCAGCATTAAATACTCTGAAACTATTGCATCTTACAGAATGAGGGGCACAGTGCTGGGAACAGCAGGTATGTCACTAGCTTGTGCTGCCCTAAGCAAGGGGGGCATTATCTATGTGACAGGTTCCCTTTAAGACATGGGGCCGCATGGATGAAAACTATTTAGGTCTAATACTCACTTTATTGCCCATAGTAACCTATGGGCAAAAAAGTGAGAGTTTTAGACATGTGGCCCATGGACTCATTTAGTTCACTTCAAAAAAATTTTCAAGAAATTTTATGTTCATCCTGAAATTTCAACCAAAAGCCAAAGATCCCAAACTTTTTGTGAGCAGTGAATAAGTAAAGATGCTTCCTTTAGTGTCTGCTAGCCCTACTCGTTCAGTCTTGTTCACCACTGACTATCAGGGCAAGATAGAGTGCGTGTTAGCCCATCCGTGCAATAATTATATAGCAGAATTTATTGCAAGAGCATTTCTACCAGATGTCGCTAAAAGTTAGTGGTGGTATTTTATGATTTTTTCTATTTAAAAGCCAAACCAAGCATTACTAGCCTCCTTACTCCCCTGCTGTTCCTGCGCTTTCCTGATCCCTGCTGTTTTCCACTTTCCGTTACCCTTCTGGATGCACAATAAATGACCAATAAGCAATTCGCCAGATAATGGCTGCTGTAATTTAACACTCCACCACTGAGTTAGTAAAACGGATGCCGTAGCTCATACTTTCTGCTCTTCCCATTTGCTGCTTTAACTCTGCATACAATCCACATAATGCTGAGAGCTTTCTACCCCCTTCTGATAAAAATGAAAAAGGAAGCAGCTAAAATAGAGCAGAGAGGTATTGCCAGTATTATGTGCAGGGTGCACCCAGGGGGCGGGCATACCTGTCTGTGAGGAGCGGCTTCAGCCAATAGCTGCAAAGCACTGACTGGTGGCAGGACAGGGAGAACATCTTTTCTAAAGCCCAGTAACATCCAGACATGTTGTGACTTCCTGAGGTGTTAAGAACCTATGTGGAACAGACGCACTGAAAACTTGCATTTTATGGAACAGAATGAAAGAATGAGTGGCACCACTATGTTATATGACCATAGCAGCTTATGTTCCAATAAAGGGGATGTCAAGCAATAGAAAAACATGGTTGCTTTCTTCCAAAAACAGTTTCACACCTTTCCATTATGGTTGTGTCTAGTAGTGCAGTTCAGCCTCATTCATTTTAAATGTTCACACGGCGTTCACACAATACGCCGGGTGTTTTAGAAGTACGCGAAGGACAGTGCGTACTAATAAAACACAGGGGGGTCCGGCTCCAGACTTCTGTTCTTCCCAGCGTTTGAGCACCGGGGATAAGTGACATGTCACTTCTTTACCCTGGCATTCAATATGTGTCGGGGGAAGACAGGCATTCCGAAATAGACCCCACAATTATGCTGTGTGAACATACCCTAATAAAGATAAGCTGCAATACCATACACCGCCATGAACAGCTGTGGTGCTGTTTCTAGAAAAATAAGCATTATGTTCTGCTAATCCTATGCAAACCCTTCAATGACCCTAGAATGCAAAATTAGAATAGCAGCTAAACTTAACTAATTATGAAAATTTGCCCAGGGTTTCCCTTTAGATGCTGTCCTGGCAAATGCAAGGCTATTTATTTGATACATATCTATAATTATAGATAAAACAAATGCTCCCCTTTAAAAGGACTCGCATATTTTCTAAGTCATGTTTGTTGGTCTCCTTGAACATTGCATTTTCACCTGGGATTTGTGGCTTAGTGACCTGTCTATAAAAGGCCTAAGACGATTTAGAAGCTGATTCAATAGCTCTATAATCAGCTGTACAGTCATTTCATGGTTACTTACCACTAAAACTGGGTAACCACTGTCCTTTACAGAGATCATTTGCTCTTTATGCAGCCATGTGACAGAAAGCATTCTCCTATCTTAGGTATTGCTCAGAGACTAAACTGTGCAATCTGCAGCATGGCAAATCAACTTAGCAGTCCTAGTCATCCAGACGACACGTGAGTGTCTGAGGCCAGTAATAACCATAGAAAATATCTAGCATCACGACTTCAAGAGTAAAAGAACAAGCATTTAATCCCCTTAAGTTGAAAGAAGAACCAAAGAAAATGCGCTTTTTATCTTTCTCATTCCAGTGGTCAGAATTGTATTACTTTAAGTTGAAGGAATAATTGTGGGGTACAGTCCCATTAAACTTACTTTCTACTTAAAATTTTGTTATTACCACAAAGATTTTTTTCCACTTTTTAACAAGATTGACGTCACCTAAATTGATTAGCATGATTCATTTAGATGCTGAAAATAAGTACTGTGTACTCGAGGGTGCCCTGTGGCACATTTATGGTGCAGAATCAATTAAAAGAAACAATTCCATCGTGTAAATGGCGCCTAAGAACGGATTTACTTTGCATCAAGAGGTTCCGTTCGGAACCCCCATCGCAGAGGCGACGTTGAATCTGTTACATGATGAATACCAAGAGAGAACAACGGACCCCACTGGCTACAATGGGGTCTCTCCTTTAAACTGGAGGCAAAAAAAAAACACTGCATGCTGCGCAATTTTTCCGTAATTTTTAATGACATCTGTAAAGGAGGCTCCAAAGACAACCTCACATGTAAATATGACCAGGCCTAAAGCTTTGCATTATACAGGAGGGTGGGGTTGTGAATACAGTCAGTCCCCGGGTTATGTACAGGATAGGGACTGTAGCTTTGTTCTTAAGTTGAATTTGTATGTAGGTCAGAACAGGTATATTTATTAAATGTAACTCCAGCACAACAGGGTTTTTTCTTCGTTTTGGATAGTGCAGGGAAGGGTTTTTATATTTATTTTGCTGTCTGTGCGGCTGATAAGAAGATTTCACCTCATGTGCTGCTGTGGCATGCTGGCACCTGTCGTTCCACAGCTACTCTCTGCTGTGGAACATGGAACTACAAGTGCCAGCACGCCCCATAAGTCTCCGCTTGTATGTAAGTCGGGACTGCCTGTATATATAGATATATATATATATATATATATATATATATATATATATACACACACACACAAAGTTTACAAACACTATGTAAAAAGAAAAATATGCATGTTTTTCTCACTATCTGACATGAAATCATAATAACCCTTACCAGTTTTAGGTCAATTAGGATTACCAAAATTATTTGGGAAATGCCAGAATAAGGGGACAGAGAATTTTTTAAAGGTATTTTTATTACTTTCACTATTCTACTCACAAGAAGTTAGGGATATTTGGCTCTTGGCTAAAAATTCAGGATAAACATAACATTTCTTTAACTTTTTCTAAATGAACTAAATAAGACCATCTCTTAAACTTTAGATGCACATATCCAAAATTCACAACAGGTGTTTGATCCCTGAATTGCCCAATAAATTTAGGGGATCAATTTGAATTGGGATTAAAACAGTCCTCCTCATTATGCTGTTCATATTTTGACATCATGGGACCAAGACATAACCTTACAATTGATCTCTAGCACCTCCTCATTGTGAGGCTTCAAGCAGAATGCTCTCAGACAGACGTGCCATTAAAGGGGTTGTCTCGCTACAAAGAATAGCTTTCAAATTGTAGGGAACACAAAATAAAGACATTTTCCAAATATATTGCATTGTTCCTCTGTTTTCCCTAAGAGATACAGTGAATTTTTACCTCAGTGGCTATTTCAGTTCCATCTAACGACCTGTAAAAGATCTCCTGGGGCTGTTTGTTCAATGAGAAACAGAGAGTGAGTCATCAAAACAGGTCTGCAGTGTCAGTCAGTGTCCTGTGCTGCCAGACAGTAAAAAGCTTGATTTATCTAAAGTAAACAGCTCTGTAATTAGGGCTTTTGTTTTGGGGATCAGATAAGAAGTCCTTCAAGTAGTTTGAGAAGCTAATCTAATGTAATTAGCATCTGAAAGCACAACTTAGCTGTACAAGCATGGAGCTTATGCAAATTAGTATGAACCAGGAAGTGACAGAGAATTTCTTTCATGCATTCTTTGAAACCCTGTGGGGAGACAACTCCTTTAAGCTCCCTGGTAGAGATCAGCAAATTGTGCAAAAAGTACTCAAACACTGAACAGTTGGACATGTGCATTCTAAAAAGTTGAAAGATGGTCTCATTTAGTGCATTTGAAAAAAATGTTTTAATAAATTCCATATATAATGTAATTACATTATTTAAAAGTCATACAACTGCAATTTTCTGGATTTTCTTAAATTCCACCTTTTCAAGTTGAAGTGTACCTACAATACAAGTTACAGACCTCTCCATTCCTTGTAGGTGGGAAAACTTCCAAAATTGCCAGTGTATGAAATACTTATTTTGCCCACCATATATATTTATAGATTATATATCAGGGCTGTGGAGTCGGCAAGCTGAAGCCCCGACGCCGACTCCTCAATTTCCCAAACCTCCGACTCCTGACTCCCTCATACATGGCACATGTTTAAGGCTATGTCTACACTGCAGTGGACAAAAAACGACCTGAAAACGAATTACTAAAAACGTTCATGAAGCTGAGTTTTTTGTCCACTGCCTGTCAAAAGCAGCTGAAAAAACGGTCGTTTTTTGGCGTGTTTTTCATTTTTTGGAGCGTTTTTTGGAGCGTTTTTGCTCTGCTTTTTAATGTATGCACAAATTAAGCCATTGGATGTAAACTACACCCTACAGGTGGAGTTAACATGTTAAGTAGTCACTTCCTTTAGATCACTGTAGCCATTGTGAGCACATTGTCCTTTGTGTGCTGCTGCTGCGTGCTACTACTTTATTACATTTTGCACCAGATTCTTGCACCAAAATCCACAAAAACCCACATTATCTTTCCATACAGCAAGATAACTGTATTACCGTCAAAATCTGTAAAGAAAAAGGATTTTAGCGCCAAAATCCCCAAAAACGCATTATTGCACCAAATTCCGTAAAAAAAATATATATTTTTAGTGTCAGAAGTGAGATCAGTTTATTAGCACCAAAATTTTTAAAGATATTGATTTTAGCGCCCAAATCAGTCAAAAAAACGGATGCTGGTGCCGAAATCCGTAAAAAAATGTATTTATTTGCGTCAAAAGCTAGATCACTATTAGCGCCAAAATCTGTAAAGATACAGATTTTAGGCCCCAAAGCCATAAAAAAAAACGGATTCTGGCGCCGAAATCTGTAAAAAACGTATTTTTTGGCGTCAGAACCGAGATAACATTATTAGCGCCAAAATCTGTAAAAAAAAATTATTTTCAGTGTCAGTAGCGAGATAACTTTATTAGCGCCAAAATATGTTTAGAAAAGGATTTTAGCATCAAAATTTGTAAAAAAAAACAGATTGATGCCAAAATCTGTAAAAATAAAAACGTATTTTTAGCGAAAAAAAAAATATGAATTGCGCAAAAAACTTTAGCGACCAAAGCATGATCATTTTATTACAAAAGGTACAGACAAGGACACATCAGACACTTGTATGTAAATTTGATAAGGATTAACCTTTGTTACACCCACTATAGGTGGGACTTGGGTCTCCTGGGAGGGTTTTCATTGAAAAATTGCGGCAAAAAACGCGCCAAAAGACGTCCAGCGCTTTACATAGACTCCTGTAGTAATTTTCTGCCCAGTTCTGGCATTTTTTAGAGCATGTTGCAAAACACGACCAGTAAAAAAAACTAGCAGAAAAAAGAAGCTCAGTGTAGACAGCAGGAGGTTTGTACAATAGAAGTCTATGGGAGATGATTACAGTCGTTTTTCCAGCGTTTTTAGAAAACGAAAAACGTTTTTCTGTGCAGTGTGGACATAGCCTAAGTGATAACTTTTCTGTAGTATAATGGTAACATCAGGCTGTTTATCACCTTATGATACAATAATCAAGCTATTTAGGTAGAACAGACAAGCAAAAGAGTAACAATGTTTTGATCTTTTGAACACTTGTGGGTAGAGTTGAAGAAAAAGCTGTATTTGTATCCAAGTCCAGTCTGCACCAACATTGGGAATGTGTAGAAGAGACATGGGATCAGATTTTGGTCAAGTGTAATGCTAGTCAGAAATATGACTATTGAGCCAAATTATAGTGATTTATTTCTACTTTATATCAAATTAATGTAATTAGCCTTGATGGTATAAAGTTTGCATCTTTGCCTGGATTTTTAGGTGACTCAATGTCTTGCTTCTTGAGTCCAAAGGTACAAGCCTGTTTACGCTTCTATTGACTAAATACACATTAGTTCAAATTTCTGTGTACTTTTGGCTTCTCTTATGTGAAGAGGTGTGTTTGTATATGGTATTCTTTAACTCTCAATGAGGAGTAACGAAAGACAAATAACACATGGGCATATTTTAGCTGACCACAGCATTAGGTCATGTCAGCCATCTTGTAGAGGCGACATATAAAATCTCTTACATCAGCCATGAAAACAGGAAACCGCCTACCTGTGGTAGAGACGTCTACACACAGTGTTGCCTCCCTACGAGTTTTCTCTTTCCTACGCCATTCTTTCCCGGTTTCTCATGGTTGAAGCAAGAATAGGATCAATGACGCCACTCGGCAGGTGAAGTTATAAGCACTTAAAACCTTTGTAAATAACTATTTTTCTCTCATACACTGTACATACTGTCTCCTGATTTTCTGGAATCATTTTATGTTATCATTTTATCATACTTGATTGATTATTGAACTATTGTAACAATAAAGCTGTGTTATATATCCTCATTGACTGGCCTTCTATAAAGCTGTATTCCGAACTTGGTAAAATATAATTATAAAACTTGGCAAAACATCAAGATATGCTTGAATCTGATCCAGAGCCCAGAAGGATTCAGGCAGTGCTGAAAACCAAAAGGTGGATTTCCCAAATACTAGCAAAATAATACAAACTAACACTTTGATATTTAGGAGCAAAATTGTAACTAAGCAGATGCTAAATACTTGCAAGTCAAATTTATGTATAATATGGGTCAGATGACTGTATATAAAATTACAGTAGTCTCATGTACAAAGCTGTAGTGGATAGTGAGATATGGAGCCTGAAAGTCACAAGTTCAAACCATTGTTACAATTTTGCTCGTCAGTGTAAAATATATTTATTGGACATGACTTTAGGACACAAAAAAAATTGTAAATCTGCAAAACACTGCAGGAATATTTGTGGAGTCTCTGAATTTGTTCTGAGAAATAGTATTGCCTCCATCAGATCCTGCATACATGACCTCACATCCGATCTCATTATTTCCAGGCTAGAGAACGGCCTCTCTACACTAACTTGGGTTGGAGGCAAAGCGATGACCATAGAGGCAACATCTCTAACAATGTCAGGCCGGGCCCAATGCCTCTTGCTCTTTACACTGCATCGAACTAACTGGACCAACTTATTATATATTTTGGGAGTCGGTCCATTTTATGACGACTCCGACTCCTGCAAAATAGCCACCGACTGACTCCACAGCCCTGTTTATATATATAATATATAATATATATATATATATATATATATATATATATACACACACACACACCCACTTTATATACATAGATATATACACACGCACACACACATTATCCATCATCTATAGGAAAATGGTTTATTGATTTATGTACCTGAATGGGTAGTAATGGAAAAAAGTCTTCAAACACCTTCATCAACAGAGAAATCAAAAATTTATGAATCTCAGAATATCGTGTGACGTAAAAACATGATTTTTAGAAGAACATGTTTTTCGTGATGTAATAATTGTAAAGCCTTTGGTATACCCGTGATCAAGTCAAGGTTAACACGTCATAAAAAAAAAAAAAAAAAAAAAAAAAAAAAAAATAAAAAAAACAGTGGTAGAATTACGGTGTAGTTTTTTTTTTTTTTTCAGGAAACATGTGGGGTTAAAATGCTCACTACACCCCTAGATTATTTCTTGAGGAGTGGAGTTCCCAAAATGGAGTGACTTCTGTTAGATTTCCACTACAGTCATGGCCAAAAGTTTTGAGAATGATACAAATGTTAATTTTTTACAAAGTCTACTGCATCAGGTTTTATAATGGCAATTTGCATATACTCCAGAATGTTATAAAGAGGGATCAGCTTAACAGCAATTAATTGCAAAGTCAATAGTTGCCTAGAAAATGAACTTTTTCCCCCAAAACACATTTCAACTTCATTGCAGGCCTGCCTTAAAAGGACCAGCTAACATCGTTTCAGTGATTGCTCCATTAACACAGGTGTGGGTGTTGATGAGGACAGGGCTGGAGATCAATCTGTCATGATTAAGTAAGAATCACACCACTGGACACTTTAAAAGGAGGCTGGTGCTTGGCATCATTGTTTCTCTTCTGTTAACCATGGTTATCTCTAAAGAAACACGTGCAGTCATCATTGCACTGCACAAAACTGGCCTAACAGGGAAGAGTATCGCAGCTAGAAAGATTGCACCTCAGTCAACAATCTATCGCACATCAAGGAATTCAAGGAGAGAGGTTCCATTGTTGCAAAAAAGGCTCCAGGGCGCCAGGAAAGACCAGCAAGCGCCAGGACCGTCTCTTAAAAGTGTTTCAGCTTCGGAATCGGGCTACCAGCAGTGCAGAGCTTGCTCAGGAATGGCAGCAGGCAGGTGTGAGTGCGAGACTCATGGAGCAAGGCCTGGTGTCAAGGAGGGCAGCAAAGAAGCCACTTCTCTCCAGAAAAAACATCAGGGACAGACTGATATTCTGCCCAAGGTACAGGGAGTGGACTGCTGAGGACTGGGGTAAAGTCATTTTCTCTGATGAATCCCCTTTCCGAATGTTTGGAACATCTGGAAAACAGCTTGTTCGGAGAAGACAAGGTGAGCGATACCACCAGTCTTGTCTCATGCCAACTGTAAAGCATCCAGAAACCATTCATCTGTGGGGTTGCTTCTCAGCCAAGGAATCGGCTCTCTAACAGTCTTGCCTAAAAACACATCCATGAAAAAAGAATGGTACCAGAACGTTCTCCAAGAGCAACTTCTCCCAACCGTCCAAGAGCAGTTTGGTGATCAACAATGCCTTTTCCAGCATGATGGAGCACCTTGCCATAAAGCAAAGGTAATAAACTAAATGGCTCAGGGAACAAAACATAGAGATTTTGGGTCCATGGCCTGGAAACTCCCCAGATCTTAATCCCATTGAGAACTTGTGGTCAATCAAGAGACGGGTGGACAAACAAAAAACCAACAAATTGTGACAAAATGTAAGCATTGATTGTGCAAGAATGGACTGCTATCAGTCAGGATTTGGTCCAGAAGTTGATTGAGAGCATGCCAGGGAGAATTGCAGAGGTCCTGAAGAAGAACGGTCAACACTGCAAATATTGACTTGCTGCATTAACTCATTCTAACTGTCAATAAAAGCTTTTGTTACACTTGTATTTCTGTATGTGATAAAACACCTGACAAACACACATAAAAACCAGAGGGCAACAGATCATGTGAAAATATAATATTTGTGTCATTCTCAAAACTTTTGGCCATGACTGTACACTGATACCACAAGAGTTTTACAAAACTTTTTGAAAAAAATCTTTCCTGTAGAAGCCGAATGGTACTTCTAATTCTCCTGAACCTAATAGAGTGCCCATACAGCATTTTGAAACCACTCTTGAGGTACTGAAGCACTCAAAAGAAATTGTGTGAACAGATTTTGGGGTGCTTTTTCTTCTGTTTTCCTTGCAAAACCAAACTACATATTACTGGAAAAAAGGGTTTTTTTTTACGATTCAAAAGGTAAAAACATTGGATCCCATCTAGTAATATGGTCTTAATACTTATTGTAAATGTAGACAGAAGTGTCTAAACATGCACTAGATTCATCATATAGTGATAAATCCTGCACAATTTTGAACTAATCTACATGTACACCATTTATTACGTAGCTTAGTTTGTGCCAATAATTGGACCTTAAAGGGATGTTCCCACCATAGACTTTGATGTTAAATCGCTAGGATATGCCACTGAAGTCTGAAAGGTGCGGGTCACACTTCTGGGGCCCACACTTATCTGGGGAACAGACTCCGGACAGTCTCATCTCAGAATAGTGAGCCAGTGGCACTTGTGCATGAATCTCCATTCTTTTCTGTTCTAATGTTTGGGAACCTTAAAGGGAATCTGTCGCCTTTTTTTTTTTTTTTTAATTATTAAAACAAGACCCGGGTCCATATTCTTTTCCTCTCAGTCGTTTTTATTTCCCGATTATAGATTTCTCAATTCATCCGTCTATAAATGATTGTGGGGGAAGACATTCTTGCTTGCACTGCTTTAACAGCAGTCAGAGAGATACTTTACAGCAGCTTCATGCACATAGGATTCTTAAGACAGATTCTGTCCCATAGACTTGTATGGGAGAGTTTTCTAGTCCTGCTCTGTGACCTAGTAATAAATCACTGTGAAGCGACAGAGAGGGGGAGCTGTGACCATCTCCTCTTGTGACTGGTGGATTCTGTGTTATCTATACACATTGGTGTCTCCTTTCAGTTTGACCTTGCTTGTACTGATAATGAGCAAACTGTTGAAAAGCGCTATAAATAGAACAAGAAGTGTCAGACGATTATTAGGCCTAGTGGCCAAAGTGAAAACTGCAGGACTTAAAGGGGTTTTGCCACAAAGTGAGTTCCTTACTTCCTTATCAGATCAGGGGAGAATATAAACAAATCATGCTGAGTCATGAACGCTCCAGGGGTGAGAGGGAGGAGGTGAGCAGAGAGTGAGGAAGAAGGGAGCGTCTCAAAAGTTGACTCAAATAATAACATTACAACTGTGGATTCTCTATACAGCAGACAGACTCATACACTGCACTTTCTCCACAGTCCCTTGAAAGCTCATTCATTTTCCCTGTCATCAGATAAGAAGTGCAAACACGCAAGCGCGGCCAGATCAGCTCCTCTGGTCTTGTATAATGTATACTTTCAGGTAACTAAGGGGGACTGAGCAATGCTGTAGCTCTCATAGGCTTCACTTTTGTAATCACATATATTTAGAAAAGTGATTACCCATTTTTGAGGATCCCACGTCAACATTACATCGTGGCAAAACCCCCTTAAGAATTGAAAGTGATATGGAAAATTAAAAAAAAAAACATAACCAAAAATTCCTAAAAAAAGGTGTTTAGCATAAAAATGTGAGTTAAACAATAAGTCATTTTTTTGATGACACATTCCCTTTAAGCCCAATGCAAACCTGAAATGGTATACTTAACCAAAAAGCGAAAACATAGAGAGTATCGGGTAAAAATATAACATTTTATTATCATCACTTTAAAAATATCATGTATAAATATACAAAGAAGTGAAAAAAATGATGGTGAGGAGAAAACAAGAATTACAAACAAGAACCAAAAAAGGACAAGAAAAATGGTCAGAGTGGGATCATAATGTAGTATATGAAAAACAGGAGTAAATATATCTTAGAGACACCCCGGTGGTATTGCCATTTAAACTCCCCAATTGCCCACAAATATCAATCAAACCAATAGGATATGTCATGGATCTATACCATATAGTAAAATATTCCCGATCTAAATTCCAACATAATTAGCCATGACCTTACCCGTGAGGTGATCGATAGTGACCACACTTGTCACCCCGACGTACGTTTCGCGGTATTCCGCTTTTTCAATGGTGAAATGGTGCCTGAAATATATCCTAAAAAAAGTAGGTACGCGTTCATTATGGAGGCCTGTGCTTGAGTCAAGTAGCAAACTAGGCCCACACGTAGAATATTTCTAGAAACCGCAGAATCAATAGAAGGCATACTTTGCTTTAGGGCTAACAAGAGTGATTTATGAAGGGTGATTTATTGGGGATTCTAACATACAGACCCCTAAAAGTCATTTTGAGGGTCCCTCAAAAAAATCTGTTTTTAAAAATCTGATTTTTAAAAATGTTCTTGAAAATTTGCAGCTCAACTTCTAACATCTTAAGAAAGTAAAACAATGGTTAACAAATGATGTCAACATAAAGAAGCCATATGGTAAATGCTAATAATTAACTGTGTGTGGACGACTATGAATATAAATTTCACAAAGCAGCTATTTGTTCCCCACATTTTCAACACATTTAATGTGTCATTAAAAAACCCTGAGAATTATTTTGCTTCGTGAAAGCATTAAAAAGTTTTCCCACATAAACTGACATGTCCTAATTAAGAAAACAGGGCTGTGTCTAAAAAGGCCAAAACTGTCTCCGACAGGCAAAGGTTAAAAGGGTTTTCAAGGTCTAAAATATTTATTACATAAAAATATCAGAATGGTGGACCCAGCTCTACTACTGGTCAGCTGTGCCTGGTAAACAAGAAATAGGGGGGAGCAGCAACATGGCCCCTTAAGTCAGCAGGGATGTTGGGAGTCAGACCTTCACCAATCTCATTAATGGCCTTCTGTATGGGTCGATCACCAAAATAAGGGCTGTCCCCACGGCACGGGTTTTCACCTGGTTTTTTAGATGGTTTTCGGTTTTGAAAACCATCTGCAAAGCGGGTGACATATTATGGACCTCTATGGAAAACCAGCGAAGCGGTCCCCACTGCACGGGTTTTCCGCCCGACGGTTTTTTAGACCACCGGCGGTCCGCAAAAACATAGAACATGTTCATTCTTCCGTCCGGTTTTTCGGGCGGACTATGAACAGGTCTATGCAAAGGGGAAGGGCTTTTCTCCGCAAATAGCGAAGAAAAGCCATCCCCCGGCGGCTTCGAACCAGTGAACGGCCCCTAAAGCTTGTAGAAAAACCCTTTCAAAGGGAATACAATATGTAGCTTATGCTAGTGGCAGACATCCGTTTTCAGCGGTGGGTCCTTTATTCTGTAATACACAGCATCTGAAAGGAGTGTCTTTGTTAAAATTCCCCAAAAAAATTTTACGTTTTTTTTTTTTTTATTTTGACAGTCATATTCAATTAAATATTATATATAAATAGATACTTTCATTTTCTAGCTGAGAAATAAAACGCCTGATCTGCATGGCAGAGTAATCTCACTCTATTGAGTTTCATTACAAATGATAGGTAATGACCTCTGGAAAGGGATAGATAGGATTAGACTGGACCAAAGGGATATACACAACAATACATGAACGGGTAATGGGTAAATCCTTTCCTGCACTTTGGAGGGTTTTTGACACTTATCAGATAATTGCTGATAAGAATTGCAACTCTCTGGCCATAGCCAGAAAGAAGTAGCATCAAGCAATCCTCTCACTGCTGTGCTACCAGAAGTCAGGTACGGTAATGTACATAAGGGAACTTTAAAAGAATTATATAAAACAAAAACCAACAACCATCAAATAAAAAAAAAAACAACAACCATATTTTGCATGTTTTGATGGTAGTGCCCCTTTAATTCTCAAATCTGCAGCCCGCTCTGCCAGAGAGAAGCCCATTTTATTCATTAGGGACTTTCTCCCCCCAAATACCCCCCCAAAATTACCTCGAATGGAATAGATAATAACAAACGGTCGGCCAGAGCTAGTGGCGGGGGCAATGCCCACTCAACAATAAAGTGGACTCGTCTCTGTCCGATTTGAGTATTAAATGCTCTTAAACTGCTTTATCTTACAGAATATGGGACCCGCTGTCACTAGTTAACGTGGGTAGCATAGGCGGACAGGTTCTCTAAAGGGTGGGTTTAACACTCGAAAGCCTTTGTTGGTAGGTTTCTTTGGGGGGGGCCTAAAAAGTCCCCGGGGGATACCCAAGATATAGAAAAGGAACGTAGACCTGCGTGGACTACTTTTACTCTATTACCTGACGGTTAACTTTCCCTGCGGGACTACTAGCACAATTACTTTTGCTCCCGAGAGTCAGCAAAAGCTGGGGGGAAATAGCGCAAACGTAGCCCACGCTATTATCTTCTATAAGGCTGCTGCGAATCCGCTAGGGTGCCTTTTTTCACAGTACCCGACAGTTACCTGCAACATAGGTATTTACTTTGTGTAAACCTACCTTAAACTCTATCCATGGTCACCAAAAACTGCACTGTGTGAACTGGCAATACTTTGAAGTAGATATACATCTAAATAAGTACACTCCTGCTTGCAGTGTACAAGTAAATCACAAGGTTGGAAGGAGGTAAAGTACAAGGCTACTAAAAAGACATCTGTAAAGGTGAAAGAGAACTCATGCTATGGTGACTGATAAATTTCCCTTGAGCCTTTTTTTTTTTTTAATTTTTTTAACACTTTTTAAACTTTAAAAAAAAAAAAAAAAAACCGAACGCCTGAAAATAGTTAATGCCAGAACATTTTTTTTATTTTTGCCTCCTTGCGTTTTAACGTTGTAACTTTTTTATTTTTTTTAATGAGCAGTTGGATGAGGGTGTTTTATTTGAGAGAGTTTAATTTTATGGGGGGAAAATTTACTTCACTTATAATTTTTTTTTTTTTTTCATTTTTTTTTTAAACCCTTCACACTTAATAATTTGTTTCATTAATTCTAAGGGTTTTTAGGTCGTGTGGATACCCAATAGTTTAGGATTTTTTTGTGTTGAATATAGCACAATTATTTTTTTTAAAAATATTTTTATTTTTTTAATTTTTTTTATTATTTTTTTTTTTTTACTTTTTTTTTTTTTTTTAAAACCCTGAGGGGAAAACGGTTTTTTATTTTTTTAAAATTTTTTATACTTAGTATGTATTAGCAATTCTATATGCTAAAAAATTCAATCTGTGTCAGTCTGACAAAGGCAGTGATCAGGACAGAACACGTCTGCCCTGGCACTGGCTGTTAACGTTGGTCCTTCTAGGTCCCCAGGGCTGACGTGCAGCCCTTCCCCCGGGTTCTGTGGGTCGCGGGCGTTCCCATCACCCGACAGACAGGGGAACCCTTTGATTGCGCGCGGTGGGTCCGCCGCAATCAAAGGTTAAAACACCCGGGGTGCGGAAGTTTCCCCCGCTCCCTGGTGCTGCAGGGGGTTTCCTTGGAAACAGGGCGGGAGTACAGCCCCCTTCGAGCGCTCTGCGGGCGCCCGGGGGGCCGCAAACTCCGTTGTCTGAAGTGACGCCAAAACACGTCGCTGCAGACGAACGACCTGAAAGCCCCCTGTCAAAAAAACGGGGGGCGGTCGTTTGATTAAGTAAAAAAAAGGGACAAAAGCTGGAGGTGGTAGGGGGTGTTCCTTGGGTTCCCTTTTTTTTAAGAAAACCCCATTAAAAAATGGTTAAAACCCCATAAAGTAAGTCCGCCCTGGAAATCTAACCTCAGACTTCTGCTATAGATTCCACAACAGATTTTTTAGGCAGATATATCGGTCGTGTGATGGTATTCTTACTCCAAGGGTGCACAACCTTTTCTGGTCCATGTGCCACAATGTTATGTTGTACCTCTCCCAGGGACCGCAATAAATCTTAGTGGGGAATTTGCCAACTGAGACCTTCAATTGTAAATACTCAAAATGCCCGAAAGGTCTTGGTTCCAATTAGGGGCCGTTTACACGGGACAGGACAAATACCGGTCGGTTTTTATGGTGCATCTTGTGAATCTGCCCTAATTGTCAGAAATAAATACCCCCCCCGAGGAACAAAACCCACAGATAAAACTGAAACGTATTCATGGATTGTCAGTCAGGCGT
>JAODAL010005916.1:95000-138795 GCA_025379985.1 Phyllomedusa bahiana | reverse complement strand
GGGGAAGGGAGGTGATTAAGATAATGTTTGGGACATTATAGCTGACACAGGAACTTGACTGAGAACATATTGGGGAATTCAGTTCCAAAAAGGGGTTGACTGCAAATTTGGGGGACATTACACGCCAGGGGGGGGGAAGGAGCTTGACTGGGATGTTATTTGGGACATTATAGCTGCCGGGGGGGATGGAGGCTGGCTAAGATCATGTTTGGGACATTGTAGCTGCCAGAGAACTTGACTGAGAACATATTGGGGCTTATGGCCCCAGAGGGGGAAAGGAGGACAAGAAATATAAAGGCTTAAATGCCTGATAAGACGGAAGAACACTTTCTGGGGACATACTCATCACTTTACAGCTGCCAGAGGGGGAAGGAGGCTGAATAGCAAACCTGGTTGGGTCGATGGTAAGGCAGATTGGGAAGGGGACTGAGGGCTGTTTTTATAGTTGGCGGAGGGTGCAGGAGGCTGGTGGGGATGTGACGCAGGGGAGAGTAGTAGAGTAGGCGAGTGCCTGCAAGGGGTTTGGGGCTGTAACTCACCCTTTTCCCGGTTTTCCCCCTGACCGGGGTTCCTGTGCACCAGAACCAAGACCATATTTGTTTTTCCCGTCGCTCTCGGAGCCGTGTGACCGCCAGAAAGTTTTGACTGTAAAGTTGAATAATTGCCGCATGTTTGTGTTGTCTTTGGGATCCTGTGATGAATGTTCAGCATCGTACGTATCACGGCTCAATATGTCACCTTAAAGGGGTTCTCCACTTTCGTAACCGAGCGGGGTCTCCTAGTCACAAACATAATCTCTTGGCCATAGTGGAGAGAGCGGTTACAAAGAGCTTTGGCTCTGGAGGACCTGTCCTCTCCTGTAGTACATAGACAACGCATGGAATTGAATGATGACAGTGTAATGCTTAATTTTCCCTGCGGGGGGCACTGTGGGGAGATTGATTGATTTAGTGGAGGGGGGAGAAAACGGACAAGGGAACTCTATTGGGTCTTTAGTTAAAGCTACCAGAGAGTGAAGGAGACTGGCTGGGAACACACTAAGGACTTTACAGCTGCCAGAGGCAGAAGTAGACCGAGAAGGATACCTACTTGGTTCTATAAATTCGCCCTTTGGCAGCTAGTGTCTCTCTTGTGTCACATCACCACTATTCAGCCCCTTTCCCAAATAGACCCAGTTGTAATATCTCCAATATGTTCCCAGAGGGGGAAGGAGACTGAATAGGAAACTAACTTGGGTCTGTTCGTGAAGGAGGCGGACTGGTGAAGATGGAACAAGCAAGCACGATGGGCATCATGAAGAGGGAAAGAGACCGACTTTGTGGTGGCCAGAGGTGAAAGGAGACTGATTAGGGAACTTACTGGGGACTTTGTTGTTGCAAGAGAAAACAAAGGCTGACTGAGAGCATATAAGGGACATTATAGCTGCCAGAGGGGGAAGGAGGCTGACTGAGAACATATACGGGACATTATAGCTGCCAGAGGGGGGAGGAGGCTGACTGAGAACATATAAGGGACCTTATAGCTGTCAGAGGGGGAAGGACGCTGACTGAGAACATCTAAGGGAAATTATAGCTGCCAGGGGGGGAAGGAGGCTGACTGAGAACATATAAGGGACATTATAGCTGCCAGAGGGGTAAGGAGGCTGACTGAGAACATATAAGGGACATTATAGCTGCCAGAGGGGGGAGGAGGCTGACTGAGAACATATAAGGGACATTATAGCTGTCAGAGGGGGAAGGAAGCTGACTGAGAACATACAAGGGACATTATAGCTGCCAGAAGGGGAAGGAGGCTGACTGAGAACATATAAGGGACATTATAGCTGCTACAGGATGAAGGAGACTGACTGAGAACATTTAAGGCAGGGGTGTCAAACTGCAGCCCTCCAGCTATTGGGAAACTACAACTCCCACCATGCCCACTGTTATAGATTATACAAATGCATGGTGGGAGTTGTAGTTTCCCAACAGCTGGAGGTCCGCAGTTTGACACCCCTGATCTAAGGGATATCATAACTGCCAGAGGGGGGGAAGGAGTCTGACTGAGAACATCTAAGGGACATTATAGCTGCCAGAGGGGGAAGGAGGCTGACTGAGAACATCTAAGGGATTTTATAGCTGCCAGAGGGGGAAGGAGGCTGACTGAGAACATCTAAGGGATATTATAGCTGCCATAGGGGGAAGGAGGCTGACTAAACAAAAAGGGACATTATAGCTGCCGGGGAAGGGGGGGAAGGACTGACTGAAACATAAAGGGGACATTATAGCTGCCAGAGGGGGAAGGAGGCGACTAGAACTTTAAAAGGGGACATTATAGCGCACAGGATGAAGGAGCGCTGAGAACATTTAAGGGCAGGGGTGTCAAACGCAGCCCCCCAGTTTTGGGGGAAAAAAAAACTCCACCAGCCACTGTTATAGATTATACAAATCATGGGGGGAGTTGTATTTTCCCAACAGTGGAGGTCCGAGTTTGACACCCCTGATCAAAGGGATATCATAACGCCAAGGGGGGGAAAGGGTCTGACGAGAACATATAAGGGACATTATAGTGCCAAGGGGAGGAGGCTGACTGAAAACATTGGGGACTTATAGCTGCCGGGGGGGAAGGGTCTATGAGAAATTTAAGGGATTTTAAGCCCCAGGGGGGGAAGGAGGTGATGAGAACAGTTAAGGGATTTTATAGCTGCCATAGGGGGAAGGAGGGACTGGAACATCTAAGGGAATTAAGCTGCCAGAGGGGAAAGGGGGCGATGAAACACTGGGGACATTATAGTGCCAAGGGGGAAGGGAGACGACTGAAAACATATAAGGGATTTTTAGCCCCAAAGGGGGGGGAAGGGTGACTGAGAAATCTAAGGGATTTTATACTCCCAAGGGGGGGAAGGGGGCGACTGAGACAAAAGGGATTTTATCTGCCGGGGGGAGGAGGCTGACTGAGAACATCTAAGGGATTTTATAGCTGCCATAGGGGGAAGGAGGCTGACTGAGAACATCTAAGAGACATTATAGCTGCCATAGCGGGAAGGAGGCTACGAAAACAATAAGGGACATATAGTTTTTGCGCCCCGACCCTCGCTGTGTCCGTGCCAAACCCACGCTCCCCTTTTGTGTAACGTCTCTCTCTCTTTTCTCTTTCAGATTGCTGCGTCACGGATTTTAATTTCACTAAATTATTCTCAGCCTGGAAACGCTATATTTTTGGGTTTTGTTTTGCTTTCCTTCTCCGTTTTCGGGATCCCGGAAAGATGTCCCGCAGCCCCGATGTGAAGGAAGACCCCGTGGAGTGCCCCCTTTGCATGGAGCCTTTGGAAATTGATGACATCAATTTCTTCCCTTGCACATGTGGATATCAGATTTGCCGCTTCTGTTGGCACCGTATACGCACAGACGAGAACGGGCTCTGTCCCGCATGCAGAAAGGTCAGCGTTCCCTCGTGTCTTACATGCTCGCTCCCATTCACACCCCACTTTTCTAGGGGGGAGCCGTGCAAGACTGGAGAGCAAATGCCGGCTCTTTGGGACTGTACTCTCTTCACCGAGCTTTATATACCATGTACATGAGGAGGCAGAACAAGGGTAAAAGGCCCTTTAAACCTTTTTGAGTTGTTTTGTTTGCTGTGTGGATTTATCAACCCTTTAGGCACAAGGCCTTAAAAGGGTTGTCTCACCATGCAGTTTCACAGAGTCACAGTCTGTTCAGATCGCACTTCCCGGTAGGGATGGGGGTTCCTTACTTCAGACTCCATTCCTGGGCAGGCGGGGCGGTTCTATAGCTTCAGATTCACACTTCCTGATCAGGTTGTGGGTGGTTCTATAGCGTCAGGCTCACGCTTCATGGTCAGGATGTGGGTGGTTCTATAGCTTCAGGCTCACGCGTCCTGGTCAGGATGTGGGTGGTTCTATAGCTTCATATTCACACTTCCTGATCAGGTTGTGGGTGGTTCTATAGCGTCAGGCTCACACTTCCTAGTCAGGATGTGGGTGGTTCTATAGCTTCAGACTCGCACTTCCTGGTCAGACTGTGGGGGGTTTATAGCTTCATAAACACGCTTTCCCGGTCAGATGTGGGGGTTCTATAGCTTTATATTCACGCTTCCTGCCCTGGTGGTGGGTTTTATAGCTTCAGGCTCTCCTTCCTGGTCGGATGTGGCTGGTTATAGAATCAGGCTCACACTTCCTAGTCAGGATGTGGGTGGTTCCTTAGCTTCAGACTCACACTTCCTGGTCAGGCTGTGGGCGGTTCTATAGCTTCAGATTCACGCTTCCTGGTCAGGATGTGGGTGGTTCTATAGCTTCATAATCACGCTTCCTGGCCCGGATGTGGGTGGTTCGATAGCTTCAGGCTCTCGCTTCCTGGTCAGGATGTGGCTGGTTCTATAGAATCAGGCTCACACTTCCTAGTCAGGATGTGGGTGGTTCTATAGCTTCAGACTCGCACTTCCTGGTCCGGCTGTGGGCGGTTCTATAGCTTTATATTTACGCTTCCTGGTCAGGATGTGGGTGGTTCTATAGCTTCAGGCTCTCGCTTCCTGGTCAGGATGTGGCTGGTTCTATAGCTTCAGGCTCACGCTTCCTGGTCAGGATGTGGCTGGTTCTATAGCATCAGGCTCACACTTCCTAGTCAGGATGTGGGTGGTTCTATAGCTTGAGACTCGCGCACTTCATGGTCAAGGATGTGGGCGGATCTATAGCTTCAGGCTCACGCTTCCTGGTCAGGATGTGGGTGGTTCTATAGCTTCAGTCTCGCTCTTCCTGGTCAGGCTGTGGGCGGTTCTATAGCTTCAGACTCGCACTTCCTGGTCAGGCTGTGGGATGGTTTATAGCCTTAGACACGAACTTCCTGGTAAGGCTGTGGGATGGTTCTATAGCTTCATGTTCTCGCTTCCTGGTCAGGATGTGGCTGGTTCTATAGCTTCAGGCTCTCACTTCCTGGTCAGGATGTGGCTGGTTCTATAGCTTCAGGCTCACACTTCCTGGTCAGAATGTGGGTGGTTCTATAGCTTTAGGCTCACGCTTCCAGGTCAGAATGTGGGTGGTTCTATAGCTTCAGGCTCACGCTTCCAGGCTGTGGGTTGTTGTACAGCAGTGATTGGCATATCAGCCGCGCTACTCCTAGCTGATCCTGTTGCACTGACATGAGTACTATAGGTTTGTAAATAAGTGTACAGAGCTCTAAGGCCTAAAACTTCATTACTTGAAAGGGGTTTACTCGCTACAAAATTTTGCTTTCAACCTGTAGCGACATGTAATTGAAGACTTTCTAAATACTTAGCTCTTTTGATTTTCCTTTAGTCATAAGATAAGAGATTTTATCTGCTCTGAATGCACACAGGTTCTTCTTAGTTTACCTGACACCTATACTGCTTATCATGATTAGACAGCACAGGAGCAGGATCGATGTCACTATGGTTAGAAAGCTCACTCCAGCAGACTAGTTATCTCTAACAAGATTAGCTTTTGTTTACAGATAAACCATTGTGTTCACTCCTCACAGCACATGTAGCTTTTAGTGAGGAGATCACATCTCCTACACTTGTCAGTGTCACAGTTCAGCTAGTTAGAGACGCTTAATATGCTAATCACTACTTTAGAACCACCACATGCCTGAGGAGGGGAATGAACAGCTGGATGTGTATGTGAAAACTACACGGTTGAGAGAAAACCCCCTTTAAGTACCACGACGATCTGTGTTGAGATAAAGTCTCATGCAGGGAGGTGAATCGCCAAGTCTGGCGGATGACTGAGCATAACTTGCAGCGATAAGAGATTAGGGAGAGGTGGTCTGTAACCAATGAAACTTGTGTGCTCTTAGAGGAGATAAAATCTTCGTCTCTCGATGAAAGCAAAATCAACACAGCGGCCAGTGATCCAGTTAAACTCCTCCTGACCACCAGATTTCAACATCTTGGTAATTTGTGGGGGTCCCGGTGCTCGAACCAGGGGTGGGTGTAGGGGGTTATAGTCACCAGCTGCACATGATGACTCTTGTTTGGGATCTCAATGTTCAACCATTTTTTTTTTTTGCCTTTTTGTTGTCACGTTTCCTTTCTTGCCTCCCAAGAGTTGTCGCTTTTTACTTTTCCGAACAATGTAGCCGTATGAGAGAAATTCTGTTGAACTGCAGGTGGGGGGGGGGGGGTGTTAGTTTTTTACATTTTAAAGATAACCGGTCACATAGTTTATGCACCCTGGCTGAGGACAGATCTCAAGCTGTGTCAGACCTGCTGTTTCCAGCGCTGTGTCCCTTATTCTGTAAGGTGCTGTAGTTTTCGTTGTATTTAATGCTCAATCTGCAGTTTTTCACCAGAGAGTCATTCGTAGTGTCATTCAGAAGTGTCAGTTTTTTCAAACACGGCCAATCAGAGGCTAGCCCAGCCCACCTCCCAACTGACACACAAACCTATTACTTTGATTAGGTAGATACATGTGAATAACTGTCAGTGGGCGGGGCTGCCTTGGAGTGGGCGGGGCTAACTCATGTGCTCATGATAAGATTTGAGGGGTAAATGCTCCTAAACTCAGCATCTTACAAGAATAAGGGACACAGTGCTGGAATCAGCAGGTCTGACACTTGATTGTGCTGCCCTCAGCCAGGGGGGCATAATTATGTGACAGTTCTCTTTAAATTGTGAAGGACTTTTCAGTTTTTTTTTTTTTTTTTTTTTTTTTCCATCAAAGTGAATAAAAAACAGAAATGTTTTGTTTTTCAGGGTTTTTGCTGTTGTTTACCACGCCACATAAATACAGTCATATAATTAGTAATCTATAATTTGCTTTTTTTAATATTTACTTTTCTTTTTATAAAATAAATTTTGAGAATTTTTTTTGTATTGCCTTTTTTTGTACAGTTTTTCAGTGGATTTTATTCTTTCTTTCTGTGATTTTTTTTTTTCCCATGACTTTTTGGGGCCTTTTTGTAGCTTTTTATTTTCTTTATTACTTATGATTTTTTTCCCCCCCATTACTTTCTTGGCCTTTTTGTACAGTTTTTCGGGTTTATTTTATTTCTTTATTACTTTTGATTTTCTTTTTCCCCCATTTACTGTTTTTGGCCTTTTTGAACAGTTTTTCGTGGGATTTTTTTTTTCGTGGGTTTTTTTCCCCGTTTTTTATGACTTGATTTTTTTTTTTTCCCCTTAACTTTTTTTTGACCTTTTTGTAGTTTTTGGTTTTTTTTTTTTTTCTTTATTACTTGTGATTTTCTTTTTCCCCTTTACCGTTTTTGTCCTTTTTGTAGTTTTTCAGAGGTTTTTTTTTTTTTGTTTTTTTTTTTACCACCTTTACTTTTTTGGGCCTTTTGGTACAGTTTTCCATGTTTTTGTTTGTTTGTTTGTTCTTTCGTTTTTTATTGTGTAAGTTTGGTACTCGACCATGTGATTCTTTGATGTGTTCTGTAATACACTGCAATACTCCAGTATTGCAGTGTATTATTCCTCTGCTTAGGCCTATTGGATAAATAAAGATGCCAAACCTGGGCGCCTTTATTAGGCCCCCAGCTACCATGGCAGCCAATCAACACGAGGGTGCCAGGGCGCTTACAGAAGAACCAAAACAAATGATATGTGAAAGCCAGCTCACCACTCCAGAAAGTCCGGGCTGCACCCTGGTATAGCAACTCCAAGACCGCAAAAAAAAAAGAGGAAGATTGCCAGCAACTCCGATGTATCAAAGCACTTATGCGTTTATTGCCATGAACATCGTGGAGACATAACGCCGGGCACGGCGACGATGGAAAACTGACGCGTTTCGAGTCTCTCCGGTCTATTAATCTTAGATCGTTTTTGCTGGCAATCTTCCTTTATTTTTTTTTTTTTGCTCGCTTACAGAAGAAGCCTGCCCCACTTGAGAAACCATCTAGATGCCATGACCACTGTATCGAAGAGGTTAAACAGCCAAGATTGACCGCTCCGAACAGCTTCTTCTCCTGGCACTGGACACCCATAGAATGTTTATTCAGCAGCACCATAAGGAGGTTGCTTAAAGGGGTGTTCCCACGAAGAAAAGTGTACTGCACCGGCGGCTCTCAGCGCACTGAGAGCTGACCGTGCATGAGAATGAGGACGGCGGTGCTTGTGGACATCCGCTCTTCGACTTAGATGAGAGTCCAGATTATAGTTAAAGGAGTTGTCTCACTACAGGTTTTTCAGCATACTTCAATGTGTCTGGCTGAAAAGGATTTTGAATTAAGGGGCGATGCTTGTTGTATGTCTCTTCTCCTCCCCCTTTCACCCCTTCCCCTCAGCACACAGACAGCTCTCCTCTACTGACTGCAGTATACTTCTATACAAGCAGGGGGAGGTGCGTGTGGGGTTTGACTGCCAGGGTTAAACACCTGTGTGATGCTGCCTAGATGCATGCGCTAACTGCTCTGAATCAGACATATGTGATATGGCTGAGCTCTTGCTGCTCCTCTCCATAGTGTCAGGAGAATGTAGGGAGAGGGCTAATCTGTATGAGTGTGGAGAGGTCTGTGAAGCTGTGTATTGCTAAATAGCAGAGCAGGGGGGATGTAAAGGTTCCTATCCCCCTTTTGCTTAAAAATCTCCAGGACTTCCCAAGAAAACAAAAAAAAAAACCCCTTTTTAAAAAAAAAGGGGGGAGCTGTGAAGTGTGTTACTTAATCCATGTTTTACAACACAGCAGGCGGGGGGATAAACCTTTTCCATGCCCCCCTGTTTGTTTTTTATTAGTAAAAGCTCCACAGACACATCATGATTTTAGTAACAACTTCATGCTGTACATGTCTGACCACAGATCACCCTGTCTTGGGTCTCCTCAATCGTGTAGAAGCAGGAGGGAGCAGGCACACACGGGTTAATCCACAAGACAAGAACCCCGAGCCCCCCCCTCCCCCACTACAGGCATTTTTTTTTGGGGAGGGGCTCTGGCTCTGACCTGTATTAGAACGATGAGTACCAGCACGCAGCCGTGAGATAAAAATCAACAGGCCTATGGGGGTTTTGGGCTGTGCACTACACTACCCGGAAATCAAAAAACAGTGGAATTTGTAATGAACATATATTTCAAAAATGCTTTTTTTTTTTAAGTCTTTTAAATTAAAACCCATCATTGTAGCGAGACAACCCCCTTTAGTGTGTGCGCCTCAGCTAATTCAGGAGCTCCTATGAGGCAAGCACTTCCTCCCCATTTCCATGCACCCGGTCAGTCAGATTAGCGAGAGCCGCCGGTGCGTCATTTCTTTATGGGGAACCCCTTTTAAGCAACCTCCTTACGGTGCTGCGGAAGAAGTCTTCTATGGGTGTCCTGTGCCAGGAGAAGAAGCCGGCCCCATTGACATTCGCTATTCCCGCAATAATTGGGAATGTGCTTATCTCTCCGCGCGTAAAATACATCGTTTGTCGGCGGGAGAGGGAGGGGTAATCCTAGTTTCTTGAGAGCTGTGGATTACCGAAATTGTGCGAACATTCCCATTTTAAAGGCGAAAATACGCGGCGAAATGTGCACCGACATTACACCGTGTGAACATAGCCTAATAGAGGCGCCCAGGTTTGTCATCTTTGTATATCTATTAAAACCCCCTTAAAAAAGCGCACCTCTTTTGGCGCCGGGTTTGCGGGTCGTTGTCTGCACGACGTTTTTTGGACGTCGTGCAGTTTTTCGGGGTTTGCGGGCCGCGTGCGCTGGGATCGGGCTGTACTAACCCCCCCGACCCAGAGCATCCCCTGGGCAGGGGGGGGGAAAAAACCTCGCCCGTGCTTTAAACCCTTTGTTTTGCGGCGGTGCGTTACCGCAGCGCAATCAAAGGGGTTTCCCCCTGCTCTGGGGGGTGATCGAACCCCCCGGTCCCCGACAGAGCCCGGGGGAACGGTCACAGGGTCAGCTGGGCCCTAGATACCAAAACTGTCTGTAAAAAAGCCAGGATCAGGGCAAAACGTGACTGCCCTGATAAAATGCCAGTGTCAGCTGAACCGTTTTGGTATTAGCATATATGAATTTGCAACCCCTTACGAAGTTTTTTTTTTTAAAAAAAAAAAAAAAAGTGAAACATTTCCCCCCCTTCAGGGGTTTTAAAAAAAAAAAAAAAAAAAAAAAAATGGAGAACTAAAAAAAAAAAAAAAAATTAAAAAAATAGAATAATAAAAAATTTGTGCGTATATTACGCACACAAAAAAAAACCCTACACATATTAGGTATCCACACGACCGTAATAACCTGTAGAATTAATCTAACAAGTTATTAAGTGTGAAATGTGAATGGTGTAAGAAACTGAAAAAATTCTGCAATAATTTACAAGTGAACTTAAACTATTCCCCCAAAAAGTACAACTTGTCCCGAATAAAACGAAGCTTCATACAACTGCGTCATTGAAAAAATAAAAAAGTTACAACTGTTGAAACGCAAGGAGGCAAAAACTAAAAAAAATGTTCTGGTCATTGACTACTTTTCAGGCCCGGGGCTCTAGCAGAGGAATAATACACTGCAATACTGGAGTAGTGCAGTATATTACAGAGCACATCAAATAATGACATGATCGAATGCCAAACTTAAAGAAAAAAAATAAAAAACTACAAAAAAGGGCAAAAAAGTAATGGGGAAAAAATCACAAGTAATAAAAAACGGGGAAAAAAACGAAACACGAAAAACTATACAAAAAGGCCCAAAAAAGTAAGGGTAGGGGAAAAAAATCACAAGTAAAAAAAGCAAAAAAAAAAAAACCCTGAAAAACTGTACAAAAAGGGCAAGTATTGCAGTGTATTACAGAGCACATAAAATAATCACGTGATTTAGTACCAAACTTACAAAAAAAAAAAAGGTAAAAAAAGGGTCTAAAAACATAATGGGGGGAGAGGGGATCACAAGTACTAATAATAACCCCCCCACCCCCCCAAAAAAATTATTATATAAAAAAAAAAAAAACCAAACACACACCTCACTTTGCTTCATGGGAGGAGCCCTTTAAGTGGAATACAGCTCCTTAGTGGAGACTGTGTGTGTGGGGGGAGGGGGAGTGATGTTTAATTATCCATTTTGGACAAACCCTTTTCATTAAACATCAAGCTGCTGATAGGGAGTCGCTCACCAATCGGCTGTAGCGTGTGGGGGAATCTAACAGCAAGTGTTGAGTTTCCCTGCACTGCCCCTAAAGGAGAAATGCAGCATTACACGATTTCTATTGCAGGTTATGGGCCTTCTCTGTACATAGTTGTGCCGGGTCCTCCCGCGGGAGGCGCTCCCTGTCTGCTTTGACTTATAGATGACAATTGGCAAGTTACAGTAAAAAATAGTCTGGAGCCTCCATCTAACTGTGTCTCCCTCCTTCCGCAGCCATATCCAGAAGACCCCGCCGTCTACAAACCACTCTCCCAGGAAGAGCTGCAAAGGATAAAGAATGAGAAAAAACAGAAACAAAATGTGAGCAAACAGAAAATATCAGAAAACCGCAAACACTTGGCCAGTGTGCGCGTGGTGCAGAAAAACCTCGTCTTCGTAGTGGGCCTTTCACAACGCCTCGCAGACCCAGAGGTGAGTGCCGCGGGGGCGGTATAGGTGCTCACAGGTAATCTGCATCATCCACGGCTTCAGTTTACCAGAGCGCAGCTAAAATTGGGATTTGATTTCAGTTTGCAAAAAAAAAATAAAAAAATTTCCTGATGAGTTGTTCCACGGTCAGCAAGCTGGAGTTCTATGGACCTGTTGGGCTTCATTCACATGAGTGAAGATTGGTGCCGTCTGAGGAACGTAGGTGAACCTTATGGGAAACGAAAACCTTTGTATTTTTACATTGTATAGATCACATATGTTGTACACATACACGCCTCAACAGTGAAACCCCAAGGCCTGGAAGGAGAGGTCTCGGATTTATGGGGATCACAAGATCGCTAGACATGTTAATGATATGCAAACGATCACAAAATATTCAGAATATCTTGATTTGTCCAGAATGGAGTATGATTGCAACGGGCAGAAACCTCCGCACTTCCACGACTTGGCTGCTATCAGTGAGGTTATTCAAGGGGGCTTCCCACCATAGAGTTTATAGTGTATAGCTAGGTTAGGCCATCAATGTCTGATAGGTGCAGTCCCCCCTCGCAACAGTCCCTTCTTGGGTCAGGCGTGAAAAATGTTGGGGGGGATTCTCTCCTTACTGGAATTCCCATTGAACGAATGTAGAGAACAACAGCGCCCCCCTGCTGGGAACTCCATGACAGAAGGAGAACAAGCGCCCCCCTGTACTGGAATCCCATAGAACAGAATGGAGAAACAGCGCTCCCTGTACTGGGAACTCACATAGAAAAGAATGGAGGGAAAACAGCCTCCCCTGTACTTGGGAATCACATAGAACAGAATGGAGAACACAGCCTCCCCTGTACTGGGAAACTCCCATAGAAAGAATGGAGAACAAGGGCCCCCCCTGTAAGGAACTCACATAGAACAGAAAGGAGAACACAGCGTCCCCTGTACTGGGAAACTCCCTTAGAAAAAGAATGGAGAACACAGCGCTCCCCTGTACTGGGAACTCCCATAGAGGAGAACGGAGAACACAGCTCTCCCCTGTACTGGGAACTCCCATAGAACAGAATGGAGAACACAGCGCTCCCCTGTACTGGGAACTCCCTTAGAGGAGAATGGAGAGAACACAGCGCTCCCCTGACTGGAAATCCCATAGAGGAAAGGAGAAAAACAGCGCTCCCTTGTACTGGGAACTCCATAGAACAGAATGGGAGAACACAGCGCTCCCCTGTACTGGGGAACTCCCATAGAACAGAATGGAGAGAACACAGCGCTCCCCTGTACTGGGAACTCCCATAGAACAGAATGGAGAACACAGCGCTCCCCTGTACTGGGAACTCCCATAGAACAGAATGGAGAAACACAGCGCTCCCCTTTTACTGGGAACTCCCATAGAACAGAATGGAGAACACAGCGCTCCCCGTACTGGGAACTCCCATAGAACAGAATGAGAACACAGCGCTCCCCTGTTCTTGGAACTTCCATAGAAGAGAATGGGAGACACAGCGCTCCTCTATACTGGGAACTCCCATAGAACAGAATGTTGAGAACACAGAGCTCTCTGTATGGGAACTCCCCATAGAAGAGAATGGAGAACACAGCGCCCCCTGTACTGCGGATAAATCCCATTGAACGGAATGGATGGTAGAACACAGCGCTCCCTGTACTGGGAACTCCCATAGAACAGTATGGACGAGAAACAACAGCGCTCCCCTGTACTGGGAACTCCCATAGTACACGAATGGGAACACAACGCGCTCCACTGTTACTGGGAACTCCCATAGATCAGTATGGAGAGAACACAGCGCTCACCTGTACTGGGACTACTCCCCATAGACAGAATGGAGAACACAGCGCTCCTGAATCTGGGAAACTCCCATAGAACAGAATGGAGAAACACAGCGTCCCTGTACTGGGAACTCCCATTAGAACAGAGAATGGAGAACACAGCGCTCCCCTGTACCTGGGAACTCCACTAGAAACTGAAATGGAGAACACAGCGTCCCCTGTCTGGAAACTCCCTTAGTGCAGAATGGAGAACACAGCGCTCCCCTCTACTGGGAACTCCCATAGAACAGAATGGAGAAACCCACAGCGTCCACCATGTATCTGGAAACTCCCATAGAGCCAGAATGGAGAAACAGAGTCCCCTCTACTGGGAATCCCATAGAACAGAATGGAGAACACACCGCTCCCCTGTACCGGTTAACTACTATAGAACAGAATAGAGCTTTGTGCACATGCACAGCACTTTCTCCATTCTGTTCTATAGGAGTTCTGAGTTCAGCCGAACACACCGCTCCCCTTAACTACCATAGGACAGAATGGAGAGTCGTGCACAATCCTGACCGGCTCTTCATTCTGAGCCAACACTTTCAGGGCCCCGTTCCCATCGTAGGTGTGTGCCCCTGAGTTTGGAGCTGCATCTATCAGACTTTGATGACCTATCCTAGCGATGGTGGGAGCACCCCCTTTAATGGTTGTCTGAGGAATGTTCTGCCGCGTTGAGCGCCAGTGGGCAAATCATCAGGATCGGCAAGACTGGGAAGCTCGGTGCGTTGCATGCAATGGCCGACCCGGTTGCTCCCAGATGTGCTGATGGAGTCCGGAGATGAGCAGCGATGTCGCTCGGTTTAGGCTACGCAGTTCACTGCATCACCAGTAGCAAGGGACTGCCAGGCTGTTGTCCTGGTGAAAACTGGCTCCTGGGACACTTCAAGACGCTTGTTGAGCCCTCTCTCACAGCCACATCAGTGTAAGAGCTGTGGGTAAGTTATTCACACCGGGCAACTGTAAGGATTTAAGATCTCTCGAATTTTCAGCATCCAAATCAGCGTCAAAACCTTGTCTAAAAAAAGCGTCTCAATGCAGAGCTTTTCAGACGAGATTTTGATCAGATTTTCGTCAGTTTTCCAACACCTTTTTGTTTCTGAACCACCCATACAATTTAATAGCCAGGGCAAGAACGCCAAAAACCGCGCCCAAAAACACGTAAAAAACCCGCGCCCACAAATGCGTCAAAACCCGCGCCCACAAATGCGTCAAAACCCGCGCCCACAAATGCGTCAAAACCGCGCCCACAAATGGCGTAAATCCCAGCGCGGAAGCTTTGTAGCTCTCCATTGATTCCTATGGGGATTTTCAGAGTTAAAAACGCTTCAGGAATTGGCCCAAAACGGCGTCCAAAGAAGCGCGGATAAACCTAGTCTCGTGTGAGCTACAACACGAATGCATGTTCAAAATACTGGTTTTCGAATCCGAAAACCGTCTGAAAATCCGACCTAAAACCTTGCCGTGTGGACGTACCCTTAGGGTATGTTCACACGGCGTAATCGCGGCGCGCATTTCTACATAGCTCTCATAGAGAACTATAGGTTATGCCTCGTCCCCCCGCGCGTACAATAACGATTCGCATTGTACGGCAGGCTGAGATAAGTGGGACATGTCATTTCGCGTTGCTGACCCCCCACCATCGCACCTCTCGGAGTTCGCGCTGATCCAGCATGAGCTCCCGAAACACACGATGTACTGCGGCGCGTACAGTACGTACATCGTATGAACATACCCTTAGGACCACATGAGCTGCTGGGTCTTATCGGTTAGTACAGGAGGCTGTATTTTCATTGGTCCGATTTACAGACGGTTTTCGGATTTGAAAGCCGCACTGTAAAAGAACAAGCAACGCTTCCCAAAGACTTTAACCCCTATACCGCCGGCGAGCCAGTTTTGGCCTCTCTGACAGAGACCCATTTTTAAATATGGCATCTGTCACTTTGTCAGAATAACTTTTCTTGACACTTTTAACCTATCCATGTGATTCAGAGATTGTTTTCTCGTGACACAATTGCTGCTTTAAGATTAGAATGAAATTTGTCCAAAAAATGCTTGTTTATTGTGAAAAAATTTTAATGTATCGTGAAAATGTGAAAAATTTACCATTTCAAACTTCAAAAAATTTTGCATGTAAGAAGTGGTTTTCCAATCAAAATAGTTTGATACTACTAGCTTCACCATATGTCTGCTGTAGTTTGGCATAATTTTTTTGTTTATATGTGTTTTTTTTTTTTTTCGACATTAGGGGGCTTAGAATTTGGGTATAATTTTTTAAATTTTCAAGGAACAATTTGCAAGGTATACATATTTTTAGGACCAATCAATTCTAAGTGACTTTGATTGACATGTATGTTAGAAACCCCCATAAGAATGAACATCATCTAAGAAAACACACCCCTTAATAGTATATTCAAAACCGCATTTAGGAGTTTATTAACACATAAGGTGTTTAACAGGAATTAAAGCAAGGTGGAAGTGGAATTTCACAATTTCACTTTTTTTGCAGATTTTCAATTTTTATACATTATTCACAAGAACACGGTTAATGTGTTCAGGGAAATACATCTTATTATTGTTTCCCCAGGATTCTGCCGTTTTCAGAGTTATTGTATGTGGCCCTAGTGCACTATTTGGGTCAACACAAGCCCCCAGAATAGGAGGAACAGGAGGCACCTAACCGCCACGGACTCTGGGGGTCTCATTATTCATTACGATTTTATTTAGGGGCCATTTCAGGTTTGCGGACCACCCTACGGGGCTTATAAAACTAAAAAACTCCTCCTAAAAAAGGACCCCATATTGGAAACTACACCCCTTAAGAATTTATCCAGGGGTGTAGTGAGCATATCGACCCAACAGGTGCTAGTCAACAATTTTTTTTTTATAGGAATTGGGCGTGAAAATGAAAAAACATTTTTTTTTTTTCCAACAATCTGCAATTTTAGTTGAAAAATGTTTAATTTTTACAAGGAATCCTGGTAAATTAGAACCAATTTTTCTTCAAGTTAGGAATACCCTACATGTGGTGTAAACTGCTGTTTGGGTAGCATCAGGACGTATAAGGGAGGGAGCACTATTTGGCTTTTGGACGACGCAGATTTTTGGTGGGGGCACATGTCACATTTTCAAAGCCCCCAAAGTAGCAGAACAGGTGAAAAACTTCCAGAAGTCACCATTTGGATTCAGCACGCATCATAGAACTCATTAGGGGTATGTACCGCTCGCATTTCAGTGTACTGTGCATTTTGGTATGCACAGGTGTTACAAAGTTGGTTTTTTTTGCATTGGGCGATGAAATGAGGGGGGGATATCGAGTTCTGCATTGTTTTTTGCGGCTTTCATTCTACAGTGTTCGCCGTGAGTGGTAAAAATGAGTGATAAATTTACTTGGGGAGTCGGTACAATTACAAAGATATAGATTTTAATACAGTTTTTTATGTTTTTATTACTTTTACACAATACTGTAGAAATTGGTCTATAAAAAATTGCGTTTTTATGTTGTTCCCTGTACTATAGCCATTGAACCTTTTTTCACGTTTTCGTTTAGGAGATGATTCTGGGCTTGTTTTTTTTGTGAGGATAACCGATGACGTTTTTATTAGTACCCTTATGGGTGGGGGCATATGCCACTTCTGATCACTTTTTATTAAATGGTTTTTGTGTGGCATTTTGAACAAAATACAGCATTACTGGTAGTGTTTTTTTTTTATTTTTTACAGCAGGTCACCATTGTCAGTATAAATGACATACTAGTATTACTCTGAGGTCGATACTCGGTTACAAGCATATCCTAATTTTGTATATTTTTTTCTTATGTTTTACTGCTTTTACACAATAAAAAACACTTTTATTCAAAAAGGAAAACCGTTTTTGCATTCGCATAGTCTGAGGTGTCATAACTTTCTTTATTTTTCTGGGTCGGAGCGGTGTAGGGGATTGTTTTTTGCCGGATGAGTTGAAGTTTTATTGGTATCATTTTTGCCGGGGACAAGACTTTATTGATCAGTTTTATTCAGTTTTTTGGAAGGCAGGGTGAAGAAAATACTGCAATTTAGTAGTGTTTTTTATTTTATTTATAACAGCGCTCACCGTCGCAGTATCCATGACAAGTTAGCTTTACTTCTCTGGTCGATATGATTACGGCGAATACCCACTTTATCGTCGTTTTTGAATTTTGAACCACTTTAAAAAAAAAAAAAAAAAAAAGTGTTTTTACTGTGTTAAATAGTATTTATGCATTGCTGTCTTCTGAGGGCAATAACTTGTAAGGACTTTTTTTTTTTTGCATAATGAAACTGAAGTTTTTAATTGGTACTACTTTGGCGTTTAATGATGAGTTTTGATCGCTGTTTATTCCATTTCATGTGCTGCAGGATGTACAAAATTGCAATTCTGTGACTGTTTTTGTTTTCTTACGTACGTTAACGTTCGGAGTTAATTAACGTGACAGATTTATAGGTAGGGTGGTCGTTACGCACGCGGCGATACCAATATATCGGGTACTTTATTTGTTTTTGATTTTTTTGGGGCGTTTGGCGTTTGTAAAGGGGATAAGGTCGGTGTACGTGTTTTCTTATTTTTTTTTTTGTGTTTGTGTTTATAATATTAGTTATAAATATTTTTTTAACTTTTTCACATTTTTTTATTACTTTTATCCCAGTGGGGATTTGTCAACAGCAACATACCCACTGGAGAATTAGCAATCGTTCGTTTGCTGCTTAGATTAGGTAGACCTGTGCACAGCGTTAACTGCTTGTGTACAGGGTCAGCCACATGGCATACGACTGACACCATGCCACAATGCATGTGGGCTTGGTACGTCACCACGCCTCCTACCGGATGACTTTCAGAAAGTCATCCGGGAGTCTGGTAAGTGGACCAGTAGCGGCGCGGGAGCGCCATTACTGCCGTCCAATTGTAGGGTCAGAGGGAGCTCCTACTTCCTGCCTGCGGCATTTATATCGCGACCATGACAGGTGTGCGGGTAAAGAAGCCGTTTTTCTCACGCGGCTCGGAGCTCATCCGGCCAGGGGAGGTGATGGATGCAGCAATGATATAGCCCAGCGGTAATTTACGCTGGTTCCACGGTCGATCGTGCCGAGGCTCGCCCGCCGCGATAGCCAGGACGCATGCATACGTCCAATGTCGGGAAGGGGTTAATAGAAAATCCGTGCTGCAGTCCTCTCTGAACGGATTTTCTGCCGGACGGTTTCTTACACCCCGCGGCGGTCCAAGAAACTTAGAACATGTTCATTCTTCCGCCTGAAAATGAACATTGATGATTGAGAGGAGATTGGGCGATATCCGCAAACCAGCTGGACGAACCGTCCTCCAATAACACGGAAAGATGGTCAAACAATTGTCCAGGTCCAGATTGTTTTAATTAGAACGAGGGCCATGTGTATTTGCTTTATGCTGTGTGGATGCAGCCTTAGGGGCGTTCAATACTGTGTTTTTGGATCCGTGTATGGATCCAAAAAATCGCATCAAGAAAATGCATGGCGACTGAGATCCCTAACAGAATCAAAATGACAGATGCAGCGGGTTCGCACACTATAGTTTATTAAAAGGGCTCCTGCTGCATCTTTCGGACCAAGAATTGACATGTCAATTTTTGGAACGCATCCGGAAAGAGACGCACATCGCCGATCACTCATCTGAACGCTGATGTGTTTTTTTTTTTTACGTAAAAACGCAAAGTAAATCAACACTGCTCATTATTAGATACGTGTTTGGGTCCATTTGGGGTCCGACAGACGGATCCAAACACGCAGCTGAAAGCGTATGTATGGACTCAACGCGGCGTGTGAACATACCCTTACTGGGGCTTATATGTCAGCAGAAAAAAAGTTGCATAAAAATGCCCCCCCGAGTTGTTTCTGACCTTATGAAGGGAATAGTGTGTAAAATAAAATAGGGGGAAAAAAACACAAAAATTAAAAATAAAAAAAAACCACCCAAACCACAAATTTTTATCCTGCCCCCAACATCCCTGAAACATGATTTCATTTCTATAGAAACATCCGAGCCAGAAAAGCGACTAAATGACTAAACAAATAAATTAGTGGAAAAAATGTGAAAAACTGCCTTTTTTAATTTTAGTATTTTTCGTCATATTATCAAAAAAAAAAAAAAAGCCTGAAGGGTCACAGAATCAAGTCAGCCGATCGAAGTTAGCAGAATCGGGGCTCGTCCCCACGGCAGGTTTTCAGACTTTTTTCACAGACTGCTTATGGTTTTGAAAGCCGTCTGTCAACCAGCTGTCAACCTTTAACATGGACCTTAATGGAAAATCCGTGCAGCGGTCCCCACTGCAGAGATTTTCCGCCAGCGGTCCAAGAAACATAGAACATGTTCGTTCTTCCGCCCGGTTTTTGGGCGGAACATGAACAAGTCGATGCGAAGGGGGAGGCTTGATCCGCAAAGCCACCCCCTGCGTGCCAGAAACAGACCAAATACCCGACCATTTGTCCATTGCCGTGTAAACGTGGCCGAAGCGTCCACGTGAATTTGGATTTTAAAAACAGTTAAAATCTGACTGTAAAATCATCTCCATAGACCTCAGTTGAAAATCCGAGTTACAGTCCACACGACTTAGGGTAGATTTTAAGGTCAAATTTCAAAATCGACTTTTTAAAAAAAAAAAAAAAAAACTTAGAACCTGTTCAATCTTCCGTCCACATTTCTGATCAATAAAAGAGTCCAAAACCTCATAGAAATTTATTGGTCTTGTTCAACGCGTTTTCAACGGTGGTATCCGATGAGTATTTTGAGTGTGTTCCTCCCGGATTTCTAATCAGTAAGTGTCCAAACCATTTCCATGATGCATCCAAAGCCCCATAGAAATTAATTGGGCTGGTCCAACGCGTTTTCAACGGTGGTATCCGATGAGTATTTTGAGTAAAAAAAAAAAAAAAAAAAAAAAAAAACAAAAAAAAAAAAAAAAAAAAATTTTGAGTATGTTGCCGCGTGGACGTACCCGAACAGGGCGGGCGAAAGCATTCTAGTGTCCAACCCCGCACTAAACAAAATGGCAACACACCTGGTCAAGAGGGGGAGGAGGGTGTGGGACGACCCAGTCAGGAACTGGTTAACACAGGAACATGGAAAAAGCCTTGGTGATCGTCAGCGTTTCGTGTGCGCGTGTTTAGCCGAGCGGCGCCGATTATTCACACCAGCCGTATTTCTATTTGCTGTAGTAATCGGGTCGGTCGGCAGCCCTGCTTGTTGATGGTTTTCAGCAGGTAACATGTCACATATCTTTATGCTTCAAGAAAGCTGGGTTTGTGGATTACATGTTTTTATTTTAAAGCTCTGCTGTCAAAGTGACGTAGGGTGTGTTCACACAACTGACTTGGCGCCGCTTTCGGGGAGGTTTTGACGCGAATTCCATCAGAAATGGCTAAAAAACCGTTCATTTCCATTGATTCCTATGCCAGTAAAATGCCCATCGGAAACAATGGAGAGCTTCAAACCGGCGTCTAAAATGCCTCCCACAAAGGGCGGCGCGTTTTTGTTGCAGATCCGCGCCCATAAAACGCCCTGGTAAAAAATATGTAGGGGTGTTTAAGGATAAAAATAGCACTGAAGAACCACATTGAGGAAACCTCATCAAAAACTCTTCTGAAAAATGCAAAGTATGAGGCGGTTTTCAGATGATTATTTGAGGCTGTTTTCGGCCCTTAAAAATAAGCGTCCTTATCGGCCGTGTGAGCGTACCCTTATTGTTAAACTTTCTATTACGTTTACCACTTTTTTTTTATTTTTATTTTTTTATCGCTATCAATATTTTTTGTACAGAAAAAAAAAAAAAATCTTGAAGTCTTGCAGTTCTCCCTTTGGCCACTAGGCTTAATAGTTGTCTGACACATCCTGCTCCGTACAGAGAGCAGTTTCCTCATTATCAGCAGTAACACTAGCTAAAAATGGATCAAATTGACAGGACAGTAAAGGGAATTCATCAGAAAATGACCTATTTGACAAATTTTTTAAGAATTTTTATTTTTATTTTTTAATTTTTTTTAAATTTCCGTGACTATCAATTTTTTTTTATTTTCAAAAGTCTTGAAATCCTGCACCACTTAGTTTGATCACTAGGCCTTATAATAGTCTGGCACTTCCTGTTCTGTAGAGAAAACTTTTCAGCAGTCTCCTCATTATCGGCACAGGCAGGATTACCCTGAAAGGTGACATCATTGTATATAGATAACACAGGATCCACCACTCACAATAGAATGACACTTCCTGTTCTGTAGAGATCACTTCTCAGCAGTCTCCTCATTATCAGTACAAGCAGGATTACACTGAAAGGTGACACCAATGTGTGGAGATTAAACAGGATCCAATATTCACCATAGACTGACACTTCTTGTTCTGTAGAGATCACTTCTCTGCAGTCTCCTCATTATCAGTACAAGCAGAATTACACTGAAAGGTGACACCAATGTGTATAGATAACACAAGATCCACCAGTCACCTTAGACTGACACTTCCTGTTCTGTAGAGATCACCTCTCAGCAGTGTCCTCAATATCAGTACAAGCAGGATTACACTGAACGGTGACACCAATGTGTGGAGAATAAACCGGATCCAATATTCACCATAGAATGACACGTCCTGTTCTGTAGAGATCACTTCTCAGCAGTGTCCTCATTATCAGTACAAGCAGAACTGCACTGAAAGGTGACACCAATGTGTATAGATAACACAAGATCCACCAGTTACAATAGGAGATGTCACAGCTCCCCCTCCCTGCACACTGACTTCTTCACAGGTCATAGAGCCCAGAAAACTCTCCTATAGAAGTCAGTGGGTCTGCTCCTGTTCACAGGCTCCTATAGCCATGAAGCTGCTGTACAGCATCTCTCTAAATGCTGCCCCCATAATCCTATACAGACAACAGAATAAATCTACAATTCGAAAATAAAAATGGCTAAAAAGTAAAGAACATCTATTGGTATCTGGCGATAGATTTACTTTAAAACGTACCTGTGGTTTCTATATAAGCCATCGTAAATTGGGCTAATCTGCGTCAAAGAAAGCAGCAACATTCGCTACGATTACCGTCCAGAAAGGTTTGGGTTGTAGAAGTGGTTTCGCCACTGAATCCTGCATCAGGGAAATCTGACATGTGAACAAGCCCCAGCACTTAGGGTCTGTTCACACAGCTTATTTGGACGCTGATTATTCCGCGCCCAAAACAGTATCAAAAACTCGCCTAAAACGTGCTTCTTCAGGAGAAGTTTTTCAAGCGATTCTCTGCGCTTTTTTGGACGAGGTTTTCAACACTGTTTTCACCCATGCAAAGAAATAGCCAGGGCAAAAAAACGCGCCCAAAAAACGCGCCCAAAACCCCTTTCAGAATTGACATGACACTTCTTTTTCAGCGCCCCAAACCGCTTCCAAAGAAGCATGTAAAAACCTTGTTGTGTGTGAACTACAGCGCTGTTTTACAGAGGAATCAATGAAGATGAACTAGTGCCGTTTCGGATGCTGTTTTGGGAGCGGAAACGCTCCGGGAAAAAAAAACACTCAGAAAAAAACACTCTGAAAACAGTGTAAAAATCATCGGTCTGAACGTACCCTTAGGCTAGATAAGCATCTGCGTTGGAAGTTCCATAGGGAGTCTGTCACAGGCACAGCTGGATCCATTGCATGACAGACACCATAAGTGCCCAGTGGACTCCATTGACCACAGTGGGGTTTCCATCGGGTTTCCATCATGGTGTCCGTCATTTAACAGAAAAAAAATTGTGCAGTGTGCTACGCTACTTTTTAGGCGATTTTAAAGGAATTTGCAACAGAGGCTCCAAATGGAACGTGAACCGGGTCTTACTAGCAGCAATCTCTGTGTGTCTCCACTTCTCTTTGCAGCTGCTCCCTGCTCCTCCTCTCTCCATAGACTTCTATGGGCAGCAGCTGTAACCTGATCTCTCCATGATAATCCGTCTCATCACTGCCGGATTTTACCGGTGAATTCATAGTGAGTGATCTGTGCAGGGAGGTGGAGAAGAGGGATCCGATCATGGAATACCACAACCCCACAAATATAGCGGGTATAAAAGAAAACAAACTAATTCCTCCAAAGCCACAGATTGAAAAACTACAATGAGGAACAAATGGCCTTAAAACATAACCTTTAATAAAAATAAAGTAAAAAGTATAATCATGCAGACACTGCGACCTCAAAAAACACATATGGGATAGGGTGTGCACGTATCGCTATAAAGCCCTGAAAAGGGGAAACTATAAAGCCCTAACCTAGATATAGAAATAGGAAAATCGCCCCAATAAGGGCGGTCCTGGCAGGAGCCTGACCCTGCCAACACTAACCCTAAGTTATATCCTACAAGTCCTATCCCAACATGTTTCGATCCTCCTTAAGGGATCGCATCAGGGGGAGATAAGGAACCACAATACCATAAGGAAAAATGTGCAACAAAGATACAGCAGTTACACAGAAAACCTCAAGTGGCTATAAAGTGTATACTCCCGAAACCCAGATACACAGGATCAAGGCCAATACATATAGGGTGTGTGAATAAAGCCACCGAGGTTGGGTACAGGCATCAGAGGATATACCTAGGTCCTGCAGAGCGATGATACAGCAGGGACGTCTCACACCCTGTAAGGGTGTCCCAGCAGTGGCCGAGTATCCTACTTTTTTTCCTTATGGTCTTGTGGTTCTTTATCTCCCCCGATGCGATCCTTAAGGAAGATCAAAACATGTTGGGATAGGACTTGTAGGATATAACTTAGGGTTAGTGTTTGCAGGGTCAGGCTCCTGCCAGGATCCGATGATGGAGAAAGAGGCATTTTACTGTAACAGGGTTGAACGTGAACCGGGTCTTACTAGCAGCAGCAACAGCCTCTGTGTGTGGCACCTCTTCTCCTTGCAGCTGCTCCCTCCTCCTCCTCCTCCTCTCTCCATAGACTTCTATGGGCAGCAGCTGTAACCTGATCTCTCCATGATAATCCATCTCATCACTGCTGTATTTTACCGGTGAATTCAAAGTGAGCGATCTGTTGAAGGAGGTGGAGAAGAGGGATCCGATGATGGAGAAAGAGGCATTTTACAGTGATAGGGTTGAACGTGAACCGGGTCTTACTAGCGGCACAGACTCTGTGTGGCTCCACCTCTCTTAGCAGCTGCCCCCTCCTCTCTCCATAGACTTCTATGGGCAGCAGCTGTAACCTGATCTCTCCATGATTATCCATCTCATCATTGCTGGATTTTACTGGTGAATTCAAAGTGAGTGATCTGTGCAGGAAGGTGGGGAAGAGGGATCTGATGATGGAGAAAGAGGCATTTTACTGTAATAGGGTTGAAAGTGAATCGGGTCTTACTAGAAGCAGCCTCTGTGTGGCTCCACTTCTCTTAGCAGCTGCCCCCTCCTCTCTCCATAGACTTCTATGGGCAGCATCAGCTGTAACCTGATCTCTCCATGATAATCCTTCTCATCACTGCCGGATTTTACCGGTGAATTCAAAGTGAGTGATCGGTGCAGGGAGGTGGAGAAGAGGGATCCGATCATGGAGAAAGAGGCATTTTACTTTAATAGGGTTGAATGTGAACTGTGTCTTACTAGCAGCAGCAACAGCCTCTGTGTGGCTCCACTTCTCTTAGCAGCTGCTCCCTCCCTCCTCCTCTCTCCATAGACCTCTATGGGCAGCAGCTGTACATTTTACTGTAATAGGGTTTACTACAAATTTGTGCTATTAGTTTATGGGAAACTGAAACAAAAAATTTTTGTTGTGTCCTAAATGCTGGAAAAGAAGCAACTGAATAATTTTTTTTTTTTTTTTTTTAATTTTTTTTTTGTAACAGGTTTTAAAACGACCAGAATATTTTGGGAAGTTTGGTAAAATACATAAAGTTGTCATCAATAATAGCACATCATATGCAGGCTCACAGGTCGGTAATGATCTTTGTTTTACGATTTATTTCACACTTGCTACAGTTCTGTTCCGATTCAGGAAAATCTGGGTGGCCCCCATCAGATCCAGCCGCCGCTACTTTCCTAATCTCCTGATAAGCAACTGGTTACTACAGCACATTGTGAAACACTGCAAGCTATTTGCCACATATGTTCCCATTTCGAAATATCTTAAGCTTAATGGTAACCTCTGTCCCAAACCTCTGGGACATGGAGATTCTCTGGATTGTACAGCTCAGACTAATTAAAGGAAACCTTCCAGTTTAAAAGCTTCATGGTTGAGATCGGGTCACCTGCAGCTTTCTCATGTTGCCCGTCGTTCAGGCAGTAAGAAAAGCTGCGGGTAACCTGGTCCCAGCCATGCGGCTTTCACCCTGAAACACTGCGGGGTGGTCTCACTGCAAAGACTAACTTTAAACATGTAGGGAACGATAAATGGAGACCTTTTCTTTTTGCTTTGTTGAGGAGATGAGAGATTTTATCAGCTCTGAGTGCACACAAGTTACAGTCCTGCTCACTTTGTCGAATCTGAGAGCTGGGAGAGCTATCGCCACAGGTCGGCACACAGGACGCCGGCAGCTTGAGAACGGAGTGTTATCTCTAACAAACAAAGGAGACTACAGGCAGTCCTCGACTTACACCGTTCCGGCTTACATCTGTCCCCTAGTTACAAACAGAGACTCATGGGGAAAGCTGGCACTTGTAGTTCCATGTTCCCCAGCAGATAGTAGCTGTGGAACGACAAGTGCCAGCATGCCACAACCGCACATGAGGTGAAAATGAGGTGAAATCTTCTTAACGGGCACAGACACGAAAACAAATGTAAAAACCCTTCCCTGCACTATCCAAAACTAAAAAGAAAAACAAACAAAAAAAACCTTTTGTTCTGGAATTACGTTTAACAAATGTACCTGTTCCAACTTGCATACAAATTCAACTTCAGAACAAACCCATACAGGCCGTCCCCGGGTTAGGAAGGGACAGGGACTGTAGGTTTGTTCTTAAGTTGAATTTGTATGTAAGTCGGAACAGGTATATTTATTAAATCTAATTCCAGGACAAAAAGTTTTTTTTTTTTTTAGTTTTGGATAGTGCAGGGAAGGGTTTTTAAATTTCTTTTGCTGTCTGTGCCCCTTTTAAGATTTCACCTCACTTTTAACACCTGTGCTGCTGTGACATGCTGGCACTTGTCGTTCTACAGCTACTGTATGCTGTGGAACATGGAACTACAAGTGCCAGCATGCCCCATAAGTCTCCGTTTGTAACTAAGGGACAGATGTAAGTCGGAGCGGTGTAAGTCAGGGACTGCCTGTAGTCCCTATCCCCGTTCGTAACCGGGGACTGCCGTAATTATTTGATTTTTACTTGACTCTGAAGCTCGTGAACTAAGATACACTCCTGCCTCATCAATGCAAAATTTGAAGAGCTGGAAACGGAGCCGATCGTATCGCTACTATAAGAACCACCACCGCCGGGCAAGGGGAAAAACAGAAAGCATGAATCTGAAGCGCTTTGGCTTTGTAAGTAGACAATCCCTTTAAACATCCAATGAAGTTTGTACGGAAAGATGCCGCCACAGCCGGGACACATGAGTCTACTGTGAAGCTTCGTCCCGTCCCCTCAGGTTAGTAGGCAAACACTGGACAGAGCTGTCAGATAATTGATGGGGTGAAGAGAAGCCCCACAGCGCAAAACCCACCTAGTTGGGACTGGGTAACCTGCAGCTATTTTATGCCCGTCGCTCTGGTTCCTTAAAGGGAAGAGTGAGAAGTCTAATCTCCGATCACCATGTTATAGATCAGGGGGAGCTGAAAAGATTGATATAGAATGTGAGAAGAGAGTCGGTAAAATTTGTAGCTTTATTCACTTGATTTCCTGCTCATCTAGTCTTGGGAGTCCAGTGGGTGGAGTAACCTTATGATTGTACCAACAGAGGCCGCCCACTGGACTCCTTAGCCCTGAATGAGCAGGAATTCAAATGACTAAATTACGAGTTTTGTTGAATCTTTTACCAGGTATGAATCTGCTAAGCTTCTCTGCTCTAGAATATGCTGCTCATTCAGTGTGACAGGATCCTCACCATGCTGTTTCACAGAGCCACAGGAATAGCATAGCCGATATGCCGATCACTGCTATAGAACCACCCACAGCCTGATCAGGAAGTGAGTCTGAAGCTCTCACTTCCTGAGAGCTCAGACTCTCACTTCCTGATCAGGTTTGGGGGGTGGGTTTTATAGGGGGGTTTTTTGTTTTACCCGAAGGGCAATCACTGCTATAGACCCACCCATAGCCCTGTTTCAGGAATTTGGGAGTCTGAAGTTTCCCCTTTTTCCTAAAGGCTCGATTCCCCTTAATTTCAGGTTGGGTGGTTCTATAGTTTTTGATTGGCGTATAGCCGATTTTCCCCAAACCCTTTTGCTATAGATAAAACCCAACTTGCCTGATCGGTTGATTGGCATGGGGGGCCTTTCTGCTTTTTCCCTTTGTTACAGTAAAAAGAAAGGGCAGGGGGCTTTTTGTCTGTATTTCCCCAAAAAGTTAAAAAGATCCTTTTTAAAGGAGTTAGAATTTTGGGTCTTTAAACAGGGATAAAAAAAAAGGGTTTCCTGTGTTAAAGAGAAGAAGGCGGGAAAAGCGGCCCCCAATTAAGGGTTTGGAAAAAAGCAGCTTGGACCCAAACCCGGTTTAAAGGGAAAAGAGAGCTTTTGGGAGGGTTGGGGGGGTTAACTAAGAAAAAAACCTTTTTTTGTAAAAATTTAGCGGGTTAAAATTTTAAATTTTTTTATTTTCCTGAAGAAAGCAAGAAAAAAACAGCAATTTTATTTGGGTTTAATAGTCTTTTAGTTTTTTCCTTTTTCCCTGCATTTTTTAAAGGGGCTAATTTTTTTGTAGTGGGGGAAAAAACCCCTTTAAAGGGGGGGTCCCCTGACGGGGGTTTGGGGGAAAGGGTTTGTGGGGAATTCGCTAAGGTAAAATTAATGCCTTGGGAAAAGTTAGGGCTTTTTTTAGCGCAAAAAAGGGGGGAAGCTGTAGCCAAAAAACCCAGGGGCCCATTTCTGCCCCCCAGGTTGTTTTTGGGGTTTTTGCGGCTTGCCTTTTAATTTAAATTTTTAAAAAAAAAAACCCCGAAAGGACAGGGGTTGGCGCGGGTTTTAAAGCTCCCAGCCTTTTTGGTATTCAAAAATTTGGGGCTTTTTTTCGGGGTTTTTTCAAAGTGAAAAACCAAATGAGACTTTCACCACCCCGATTTTAAACGATGCACCCAATGGGGAAAACCCTTTTTTCCTTTTCTTTTGGGTGCCTTTGCCCTCATTGCCCTTCCCTAAACCTCTTAAACTCTAAATTTATAAAAGACTGAGCCCCCTAATGCCCGACTTTTTTGGGTTTTTTTACAGGTCAGGTGGTATTTGTTTTAATGGCACCATTTTTCGGGGTTTTTATTTTTTTTTTACAGGGGGGAAGGTTTTGGGCCCTTTTTTTTTTCATTTAGAAAGGAAAAAAGGGGGAAAAAATTTTTTTTGGGTTTTGGGAATTTAACTTTTTGGGGGTTTTTTTTGTCTTTTCGGTTTTTAGGGTAGGGTCAAAAGGGGTGTTTTTTTGCGGGGGGCATTTTTCGGCGGGCCGGTTAAATTTTTGGTCCCTTGCCCAAAATTTTTGGCCCCGGTTTTAGGCCCCCCCAAAAATACATTTTTAATTTCATAGTTTCCCCAATTTGGGGCTAAAGGAAAGGGGGCCGTCATTTGGGATTTTTTTTAAGGTGGGGAAAGAGGGCCTGCAATAAAAACCTTTTGGTGAAAAGGGGCCCCTTAACACCAAGGGGTTTTTAAAAAAACTGTGTTTCCCCCTGTTTCGTTTTTCCTATAGGGGGCATTGGAATTTAAAATTTTGAGCTTCAGATTTTTCCAGGTTTTTTTGTTAGGGCCCCCGGGCAAGTTTTTGGGGTTTTGATAGAAGAAAGGGGGGGCCCCCTTGTTTAGGGCCCCAACAATAAATACCCCCTTGGGGCCCTTTTTAGGTGGCCCCGGGGGGCATCCAATGGGTTTCTTTTGGGCATTTGGCTTTTCCCTTTGGTTATTTGGCTTTTTTGGGGCGTTTGGGGGCTTTTTTATTACACCTGCGCTCCCACTGCATGTTCGTGGACTTTTCCAAATTGGACTCCGGGAGGGGGGTGGAAGGACCCTTCCCAAGCCGGGTTTTGGATTTTCCTGGCCCTTTTTTTGGTGGATTTTGTTTATAAAAGGGGCCCCAACTCCCCAATTAAAAAAATTTTTAAAAAATTTGGGTCCAGTTTTTTTTCGATCCCATTTGCAAAGGGGGCGGAAGGGGAAATTGGTTGCACCCAGTTTTATTTTTTGCCTCCCAGAATCTTCGCCTTTAAATCAGATGGGGAGGGGTTAAATTTTAAAAAAGTTTTTGGAGGGACATGGAGGCGGGGCAAAGCGTTTTAGCGGGGGGGGAAAATTTTTTTCCGCTCCCGTGGAAAAAAACAGTTTGGAATGGGATTTCAGCAAAATTTTTTCCATTTTCTTTCAAAGAATTTTAAAAGTTGAACCGTTTTTTTAAAAGCCTGGGCTTTTTGGGAAAATTTTCCTTTTTTTTACCTAGTTTTTTTCCCCCCTTTTGGTTTATTTTCCCCCCCCCAAACCCAATTTTAGTTTTTGGAGGGCCCCGTTCTTTTGGGCCTTTGGAAATTTTTTTGAGATTCCGGGGATGGGGGGGTTAAAGGGTTTTCCCAGGACCCTGAGGGAAAGGAAATTTTCTTTTTTTCCAGAAAAAAATTTTAGGGGGGATTTCCCCCAAATTTGTTCTTTGGGCAGTTTTTTTTTTGCTTTTATTTTAAAAATTTTTTTTGGTTTTTTCCTAAATTTTTGTTTTTTTCCAAAAAAAAAATTTTATTTTACCCCGAAAAAAGCAAAAGGGGAATTAAGCTTGTTTTTTTGAATTTGGGGACTTTTCGGGGTTTCCTTTTATCCCCCTTTTTCCCTTTTGGGTGGGGTTTTTTTCACCATTCACTTTTTTGGACAATCATTTTGGTTTCCCTTTCAAAATTTAACTTTGACCTAAAAAACTTTTTTAAGCTTTAGGGCCTTATTTTCTGCAGATTTTTGGCTTTTGTTATTTTTGGGTTTCCTGGGGGGTTTTTAAAAACCAAATTTTTTTCTTCTTTTTTTAATTTAAAAAAATTTTTTAAAAACCGGGGTTTCTCTTTTTTTCCCCCTAATAATAGGGTGTTTTTGGGGCGGGATTCCAAAGGCGAAAGGGCACTGGGTTTCGGGGGAAGCCCCATAAAGATTGTTTTTCCCAAAAAAAAGAAAAGGGGGCGGCATCATCCAGCTTTTTGGTTTAGGTCTCTCGGCCAAAAGAAAAATCCCCCAAATTTTGCTTCCATGTGAGGCCCCTGACAGCGAAGGGATATGGAAAAATTAAAGCCCCTCCATTTCCAAAGGCCAACGGTCCGGGGCCAACAAGTCGTAAATCACAAAGGTCGATCGTTTTTTGGCCCCCAAAGACGCGGCATTTTAAAAGGGGGCCCTTTAGGTTTTGGGGGAGATCACAAAAGGGGTCCATGAAAAAAAATGGGGCCCGCTTTACACAGGTCTGGAGTTTTAAAGGGGGCCCGAAAAAAACAAGGTTTTGAAGGAAGCCGCGACTTTCAATCTCGTCATAAGAAGGGGCGGAAAAGGGTTTTACAGAAAAGGACGAAAAATTTGGGAAAAATTTGGAAAAAACGGGTGATTTGAATGAGTTTTGGAAAATTTAAAATGGAACCCGGGCTCTTGGATGGGGGGGCAAATTTTGGGGGTTTGGTTTGGAAAAATTTGGGTTTTAAGGTTTCAAGAAATTTTAAGAACCGTCAAGTTCAGGGGGGAAAACCCATTTTGGAGGAAATTATGGGGAGGGTTTTCAAAAGCCCAAAGATTTTGGAAAACTTGACCAAAAATGGTTTGGGTGCCCTTTAAATCCCTGGGGGTTTTTATGGGAGGGGTCCTACAAAAATTGAAGGTTACTTCGTTATACTAAAAATTTTATTTTTATGGGGGATGAAGAGGGAACGGGCGGGGTTTTTTCCAGGGCCAGGGACAACAAACCTTTGGGGGGACGGTAAAGGGTTTGGGGAGGGGGAATGGTTCAATTGACCTTTTTGGGGGGTTAGATTTTGCTGTTTTTGGGGGCCCCCCTTGGGCCCCCAAAACTTAACCTAAAACCCCAACATTTTGTGGGTAGGGGTTTGAAGAAAAGGCTGTTTTTTCTACCCAAGAAAGGCAACCAGAAAGGCCCACCAACAATTGGGAAACGGGGGAAAGAAGAGCCGGGGGGGATCAGTTTTTGGGGGTAGGACTGTTTTGAACCCCGGGATCCCAGAGCCCAAAAGGATTCGGCGGGGAGCTGGAAGTTTAAAGGGGGAATTTTTTCCCCCAAAAATATAAAAATTTTTACATTTTATTTTTTTGGGAAAACAAAACGTTTTTTTCTGTCCCCAGTTAAAAGGGAAAAATTTGCGCAGAATTTAAAAAAAATGTTTAAAAAATAAAAAAAGGGTATTTATAAGTTTAGGTAAGAGGGGTTTTTGGCCCTGAAAAAATTGATGGGTGGGGCCTCATTTTGACAAAGCTGTCCCTTTTCCCGTAAAAAGCTTTCTCATTGCACTTTTTCCGCCCCCCTTTCCCCATTTTAACTGTTTTGGAAAAAGGGGTGAGTTATTTGACCCCGGGAAAGTAAATAAGGTCAGAAGTTGTTCCCCCTTTTGTTTTGTCATTTTGCCCTTTTCAAACCCAAAAAATTAGTTTGGGATTATTTTTTATCTTTAAGGGTGATCAAAAAAGCCTGAGGGGACCATTTTCCTCAGTAAAGTTATCACTTTTAAATTCGCAGGTTTTCCCCGGTTAATTTGGGGGGGAGGGGGAAAAGGTTCCCGGAATTCGGGGAAATTGAGGGGGGGGTTTCGGAGTTTTTTGTATCTTACCGACTCCACAGCCCCTGCTTTTTTAAGGGGGCCCAAGAAAACACTTTTTTAAACCCCGGGTTTCACATGGGGGCGAAATTAGGGGGTTTGGTTTTTTCCTAAGTGTCGCGGGGAAAGCTATTTGGGGTCTGGTGCAAAACCCCTTTGCAAAAAGGGGCGGGGGCCCTTTTTCATTCCTGATGGAACGCTATGATTTTTAAAATTTTTGGTTCCCAAGGAAGTGCAGCCCAAAGAACCCGCAGGGGATAGGGGGAAGGTTTTTTCGTTTTTTTTGTGTTTTTTTCTGGGGGGTGTGTTTGGTCTGTGTTTTGTTTTTTTCTTGTCGGGGCCATTTTTTAAACCAACAAAGCACCCCAATTTTTAAGGGCTTTTTCTGCCAGGGGGGCACGGGTTGGGTTTCAGCCTTTATTTAGGGCCTAAATTTTTGGGGGGGCTGCCTCAGTTTTGTAAATTCGGGGTCACTTAGGGAAAGCGGGGGCTTTTGGAGTGGGGGTTAAAGATACGCTTCCAAATCCCTCAATTTTCCCCGTTTCCCGGGTCCCCCCCCTTTCCCCCAAAAAGGGGGTTTTTGGTTTTTGGGTTAAACTTTAATGGTGTAAAATTTGGGTTAACTTTCAGGTTTGTTTAAAATTTTGGGATACAATTTTAAACCTATTTTAGGTTTGGAACAGACATGCCCAAACCCCAAAAAAGGGTTTTTTTTTAAAATTTGGGGGTTTTGTTTTCTTTTGAAACACTTGGGGGTTTAGGTTTGAGGAAAAACCCTTTTATTTGTATTCCGAAGGGCCAGTCTGCCCCCCAAATTTTTGGGGGGGTTTATGTTTAGAAGGGAAGGACCGGGGGATTAGATTTTGGTCAAGATTTTCTTGAATCTGATCCCAGGAGCCCCGAAGGATTCAGGGAAAGGTTGAAAAACCAAAGGTGGAATTTTCCCAAAATACTAACAAAATAATAAAAATTTAACCATTTTTTTTTTTTTTGGGAAAGGCAAAAACCAAGCCAAACAATGAAAGTTAAGGAAAGGAAATTGTTGCAAAAATTTAAGAAAGATGCAAAAATTTTACTTGCAAGTCCCCTTTTTATTTTTAAAAGGGAATGGGGAAAAGATGACTGTTTATAAAATTTACATTTAGCCTCTTTAAAAAAGCTGAAAGTGGATGGTGAGATATGGACCCCTTGAAAGTCAAAAGGGTTAAAAAAAAATTGTTCCCAAAATTTGTTGTTTGCCCAAATTTTTAAATTGGTATGTTTAAAAAAATTTTTTTTTTGAGGACTGTGGGTCCAAAATTTGTTTTTAAAAGTTTTGCCCCATTAGACCTGCTTTTGGAAAATTTGTTTTTTGGTTGAGAAGGCCCCCTTCACTAAGGGGGTTTGGGAGAAATAAAGAGGCCCCCCAAAAATCGGGGTTTTCTTCTCGTCCGCCCTTTTAAAAATTTTGTCCCTTTTTTGAAAAAACATTTAAAAATTTTGGTTTTTTCCCCTCGGTTTTTTGGGGACCTTTGGCCTTATCAAACCCTAAGTTGTGGGCAAATAGGGGGGGTAAGGGGAAATTTCCCGTTTTTGGGAAAAAAACTCCCTAATTTATTAAAGGGAGTGGGGGGAAGGGCCCCGCCCCCCCAAATGTGTGTAAATTTTATTGCTATCTAGGGGGTTAAAAAAGTTTCCCCCCAAAACCCCCGCCATTTATTTTCGCGGGTTTTGGAAATTTTGAACCCCATTTTTGATTAAAAGTTTTTCATTTTCTTACCTTAGGAAAAAATTCAGGGGAAAGGAAATAATTTGCTAAATTTCTTGTTAACCCCCCTTTACCCCCCCCCCTTTAATTTCAAAATTTTTTTTTAACCCTTTTTTTTTTCCCCTCCCCATGCAAGAAAGGAAAAAATGTTGGAAAAATGGAAACGTGGGAAAGGGGGGGCGTTTTGGGTAATTTGGTTTTCCGACCAAATGCCATAACTTTCCTTTCCCCCATGGGGGTTTTTAAATGGGGCGAGGGAATGGAAATATGGGCAGGGTTGGGAGGGTTGGAAGGGGCCCAGGGCCCCCGGGTGATGGGGGATTACTTCCTGGTTTTCTTTCGGGGTCATTCGGACGGTTCCCAATTGGGGAACGTTTTTTATTTTGGTTTGGGAGCCCCGGAGGGGGCGCGGTTTCCATTTTTTCGGGAAAACCCCCGGGAAGGGAACCTTTTTCCTAAATTCGGCTACGGGTTTCCAAACGGGGGCCTGTGTTTTTTTTCCTATATTAAAAGGGACCTTTTTCTTTTCCTTTTAAATTTTTGGGGGGGTTGCTTTTCCCCACTTTTTTTCCCTTACAACCCTTTTTTTCCCATTTCTGCAGGGGGTTTTCCCATAGGGGGAAGGGGGTGTGTTTCCTTCGGTTTAGGGGTTTTTCCGTAAAACCTTTTGGGGGTTTTTTCGTTTTTGGGGCCCCCTGGGGGGGGGGTTTTTGGGGCCTTCGGTCTATGGGAGTTGTACGGGGGGCGGGTTTTTTTTGGTTTTTTTTTCCCCGGAAAGGGGACGTGTTTTTTTCGGTTTAAAATTGGGACTTTTGTAAGGGGAGGTTTGTTTCCTTTTGGGTTTTTTGGGGTTCCGTTAAGGGGGAATTTGTGTTTTCTCCCTTTTTGGGAAATTTAGTACGGGGGGTTCGTGTTTTTAACCAGGGGCCCCGTACGGGGTGGGGAAAACGGGTTGTTTATTTTTTTTATGGGGTTATCGGGGGTTTTCCCCTTTTGGGTTCTTTGGAGGTACGGGGAACCTGTGTTCCCCTTTTTTAGGGGAACCCAAAAGGCGGGCTTTTGTTCTTTGGGTGCCCCCTTAAAGGGGGACGGGGTTTTTTCTGGTTAAGTTTTTACGGGGAAATGTCGGGTTCCCATTTTTTTTACTTTCCCCGTGGGGACCTTTGTTTTTTGGGGTTATGGGTTTTGGTAAGGGGAGGGGTTTTTCCCCCTTTGGGTTATGGGGTTTGTAAGGGGGGCGGTTGTTTTTTTTGGGTTTTGGGGTTTTACTGGGGAAACGGCGTTGTTTCCCCATTTTTTACCCCCCCCCCCCCCCCCCCCCCCAAAGTTCCCATACGGGGAACGGTGGTTTTCCCTTTTTTTTTTAATGGGGAGGTAGTTAGTACGGGACGTGTTTTCATTTTTTTTCTAGGGGATTTCCCCGGGTGGGGGTTTTGTTTTTCCATTTCCTCGGGGAGCCCCAAATAGGGGGTTATGTTTTGCCCTTTGTTTTTCCCCCAAAAGGGGACTTTTTTCCCCTTTCCGGGTTCAGGAAGCCCAAACAGGAAGGGCCTTTTCCCCAATTTGGCAGGGTTTTATAGGGGTTTTGGTTGTTTATTTTTCTTGGGGAGCCGGATTTAGGGGGGGGGTGTGTCCCATTTTGGTCAATGGAAGTTTTTGTCAAAGGGAGGCGTTTGGGGTTCTCCCCCTTTAAGGGATTCCCCGTCCCCAGGGGAGTTCTGAATTGTTCCATTTATTTTCCAAGGGAAAGGTTCCCAACCCGGGGAGGGGCTTGTTCTTTCCATTCCTGTTTAAATGGGGTTATTTAAGGGGGGGGTTTTAATTTGTTCCTCCTTCTGTTTTTTGGGAGTTTTTTTTTTTAAGGGGGAAGGGTGTTCTCCAACTGCCCCTTGGGACCCCTTTTAGGTGGACCTGTGCTAAATTCGGTTTAATGGGGGGTTCCATTTAAGGGGACCCCCCAAAAAAAATTTGTGTTTCCCTTCTGGTCTATTTTTAAAAGGGTCCTTTTTTATTGGTTTGGGGAGTTCCAAAAAAACAGGGGGAGCGCTGGGGTTTCCCCTTCCCTTTTAACCCCCGTCAGGGGGAAAGGTTTTCCTTCTTTTTGGGGTTGAAGGGGAAGTGTGTTTTTCCTTTCGGGTTTCTAGGGGAGTTCCCAGTACGGGGGAAAGCGCGCGTTTTTCCTTCTTTCTTTGGAATTTTAGTGGGGAAAGCGTTTCCCTTTTTTTGGGGATTTAGAAGGGGGAGCGCTGGGGTTTTCCCTTCCATTTTTTGTTCCCTATGGGAGTTCCCAGTACCCGGGGTTTTAAAAGGGGCTGGGGGTTTGAGGGGCGCTTGGTTTTTTCCCGTGGGGAATTTTCTTTCGGGGGTTTCGCCTGGGGGGTGGTTCTCCTTTGGTTTTGGGGGTTTTTGTGGGGGAGCGTGTTTTTACCCCGATGGGTTAACCGGGGGAACTTGGGAGGGAAGTTAAAGGGCGCTGGTTTCCCCAAATTCTTTTCTTAATGGGGGGTTCCCCAGTACAGGGGAGGTTGGTATTAGTCATGGGATTCCCTGGGGGGCCTTGTGTTTTTTAAATTCCAAAATTCCCGTTCGGGACCCCAGAAGGGGGGTTGGCCCCTTTTTTTTTTTTGGGGTTTTTAAGGGAAGATTTTCCCCATAAGGGGGCCGTTTTCCCAGTTTTGGGAGTGTGGGGGGCGTGTCTGTGTTTCTCCTTCTTTTTTGGGGTTTTCCCCAAAAACGGGGGGGCGTTTCCCATTTTTTTTGGGGTGGGGAGCGGGGGTTTTTTTTTTTCCCCCTTTCCATTCTGTTTTTATGGGGGTGAGGGGGAAGCCCGTTTTTCCCATTTGTTTTGGGGTTTTTGGGGGAAAGCGTTTTGTTTTCCCTCCCATTTGGTTTTTTGGGTTTTTTCCCGTCAGGGTCCTTTTTACCCCCCTTTTTGTTCTATGGGGGGGATTTTTGGGCCTTGGTTCCCCTTTTTTCGGGGGTTCCCATTACAGGGGAGCGCTGTTTCTCTCCCTTTTGGGTTCTATGGGATTTTCCCATTTACAGGGGGAGCGCTGTGTTCTCCCATTCTGTTCTTTGGGAGTTCCCGAAACAGGGGAGCGCTTGTTCCCCTCATTCTTTTCTATGGGGGGGTTCCCCAGTACAGGGGAGCGCTGTGTTTTTTCCCTTTCGGGTTCTTGGGATTTCCCCCAGTACAGGGGAGCGCTGTGTTCTCCCATTCGGGTTTTTAGGGGATTTTTCCCGTTACGGGGAAAGCGCTGGTTCCCCATTCGGGGTCTATGGGATTCCCATTACGGGGGGAGGGGAATGTTCTGTACTCGAGACTCCATAAAAACGAATGGGAGTCGCCCCCCCAAGAAAGGACCTGCCTCCCCAAATTCTGACCCTTTTGGGAAAGGGTGGTTCTGTCAAATCGTACTATGAGGGAAAAATTTCCTATCGTTTCCCCCTTTCAAAGTCTATGGTGGGAGCGCCCCTTCAATGACGGCCTCTCTGCATTTAAAGCAGAATTAAATTTGAATCCGCGGTTCTTACGGTTGTGTAATTTTTAAGAAAATGTTTCCCACAAAAAGAAATGTATTTTTTATAAAATTTTTAAAATTTTTTTTTTTTCATTCTTATTCATATTTTTATTGTATTTTACACTTTGTAATGTATTCGTAGTATACTGATGTATAGAAAAAGACGGGGGCCCTTTCGTTTATCACCCTTTGTAAGTTTGTCTGTTGCCCTAAGAAAACCCAAAATTGGAGCGAGCTTTTATTTCATAAGTGCTCTGGAAAAATAAAATTCGTTTGCTGGTTGCTATGGGAAACCCAAAGCCCAGTTTGATTATGGGGCCTATAGATGTTACTGGCGTTGCCCTTAGCAACCAGTTTAAACTGCTCTGGAAATATGAAAGGTGCCCTTTGGTTGCTGTGGGTAACAGTCCTACCCTTAGTAAAATCTATAGGCCTCATATAGCAAAACTAAGGGCCACCCTGGTATAATCAGCCCCAAGGTCCTAGCTAGGTCCCCAGGACTGACTGCACATGGGGTTCCTCAGTCCCGGGATCTGTAAACCGGGAAAGGTCCAGTCGGGTCCGGTAAATTGGGGGGTTTGGTTGTACCCGGGGGCCAATTGGGGAGAAACCCTTTTGCGTTTAACCCACTGATGATGATGATCGGGCTCCACTGTCCCCCCGGGGAAATGGAGCGCTGCTGGGGAGCAATGCAGGGCCGCCCCAAAATCGCAGCACTGGGCCCCTCCTCGGGTTCTTTAGACTTTGGGATGGAGCCGGCGGCTAAAGCAAAAAGTGCTACGGGTTCCCTGTAGCCAAGGGGACCCCATTTTGAAAATTTTAGTGGGGGGCCGGTTTCCCAAGGTGGGGCTCCGGTGTTTGGGGAGCAGAATGGTGATTGGGGGTGGTTTGGGGGGGCCGGGCCTCGGGGGAGGTGGGGTTTTGCAGTTTTTGGGGTTTTCCTTCCCCTTCCCGATCCGGAAAACCCGGGTTTTCTTTTTCCTTTCCCTAAAGGGGCATCTTTAGGTACTACAAATACGGGCAAGGTTTTTTTAAAAAACAGGGCATTGTCCAAAGCCTTTTTTTGTATGTATTCCGAGTTGGGGGAGAGGGGGCCATTTTTAAAAAAAAGAAGGGGAGGCAGGTGATGACCTGAAAATGGGAATGTTTGCCAGGGTGTGGAAAAGTCGCTCCTGCTCAGGGATCGCCCGGCCTCTGCCCCCCGACCGCTGCTGGGGGAGTGCCCCCGACCGCTGCTGAGGGGAGTGCCCCCCGACCGCTGCTGGGGGGAGTGCCCCCCGACCGCTGCTGGGGGGGAGTGCCCCCCGACCGCTGCTGGGGGGAGTGCCCCCCGACCGCTGCTGGTGGGAGTGCCCCCGACCGCTGCTGAGGGGAGTGCCCCCCGACCCCGGGGAGCCCCACCGCTCTGGTGGGATGGCCCCCGACTGTGTGCTGCCCCCCCCCACCGCCCCCCCGACCCTCGTCCCGACCGCTGCGTGGATGCCCCCCGACCCTCTGTCTCCCCCGCTGCTTCAGTCCCCGACCGCTTCTGGTTCCCCCCACCCTGCTGTACGGGGAGTCTCCCCCCCTCCGGGGGTCCCCGCCCTGCTTGAGTGCCCCCGCTCCCTTGCCCCCGCCCTGCTAGCGGTTCCCCCCGACTCAGCCCCCATCCGCGCTGAGGGGGTGCCTCCCCGACCCTCTTCCCCCGACCGTCAGGGGTCCCCCCTCTCCCTTCCTCCCCCCTCTTCGTTCATTCACCCCTCTCCCTTCCTCCCCCTCTGCGTTCATTCAGCCCCTCACCTTCCCCCCCCTGACTTGTTGCATTGCCCCCCTCGTCTGCAGGATCCCTTCCTCCCCTCTTCGTTCGATTCACCCACCTCTCGTGCCCCCTCCCCCTCTTCGTGTCATCCCTCACCCCTCCCCTCCTCCCCCACTTCGTTCATTCACCCCTCTCCCTTCCTCCCCCCTCTTCGGTCATTCACCCCTCTCCCTTCCTCCCCCTCTTCGTTCATTCACCCCTCTCCCTTCCTCCCCCTCTTCGTTCATTCACCCCTCTCCCTTCCTCCCCCTCTTCGTTCATTCACCCCTCTCTCTCCTCCCCTCTTCGTTCATTCACCCCTCTCCCTTACTCCCCCTCTTCGTCATTCACCCTTCCCTTCCTCCCCCTCTTCGTTCATTCACCCCTCTCCCTTCCTCCCCCTCTTCGTTCATTCACCCCTCTCCCTTCCTCCCCCTCTTTGTTCATTCATCCCTCTCCCTTCCTCCCTCTCTTCATATACCTCTCTCTTCCTTTTTTCGTTCCTCCTTTCCTTGCTTCACTCCTGGTTACAGGAATGCAGCCCCTGTGCAGTCTGCTGCCAGCAACACCGTTGCACATTACTATCAGTTCCCTGACCATTTCTCACCTAGGATAGAAAAACAAGTGGGTGTAATTGAATAAAGTCCCTCCTGCCACATACTCTGCTTCCCCCTATGTATGGCAGGTGCAGTGGGCACTCAGTGAAGCTGCGGGGCTGAAGTGCCCGGACCCTCCCGGGACCTCTGTGCACATTGTCCCTCTCAGTAATCGGCCGGATGGGGTTGACTGTTGCCTATTGGGGTATCTTGGGGTCTCCTATTCCTATTGGTGACGTGCCGAGTCAGCGCTCGGCTTTGGTGAACATTGGTCTTTGGATGCCCCTGGTCATTTTCGACCCCTTGTCTCCCCGCAGGCGGGTAAACATCAGGAATACGAACAGAAGTTGCTTCAGGAACTCTACAAACTCAATCCTAACTTCTTACAGTTGTCTACGGGTACAGTTGACAAGAACAAAAACAAAGTCACCCCCCTGCAGAGGTACGATGTGTAAGTACTGGCGCGACGTGACTCCTTTCCCGTCTGCATGTCTGTCTGCCCCGTGTCACCCGGGACCACTCAGCCCTTGTAGATATGTAGGGAGCTATGACTCTGAGCTCCTCATGACTTAATGCTTTGTCTACTTTCTGATTTTAGTCATTGTCAAGTGTATAAAGTTGCATCATTTTGAGCCAACGGCTAAGATGTGATAAAACCGGGTTGTCAGAATATAGTACCGCTCCTTTAAGAGCTTTATCATAGGCTTTGTATACAGCTCTGGCGCCACACGGACATCAGCAGGGCGGTCGTGGTATTACATCTCCTCGCTTTAGAACAGGTGTTCCCAAGAGCTGTCACTTTTAGGATATGTTCACACAACGCAGTTTTTAAGTGTAAATTTACTCTTCAAAATAAGCCTCAAAATACGGCTGATTAGAAGCGTGTACTGAAGTGCATTTTGAGGCGTTTACGCGGCAAAAATCCGCACCCCCACTATCCTCCATTTTACTTGTGTAAGCGCCCCAAGGATTGACAAGGCACAGAAATTTACTTACATGAAATGGTCCCAAAATAACGCATCGCCAGTACGCTTGTAAAATCCGCGTCGTGTGAATGACGGTGTGTATTTTACATTGGAGTCAATGAGAGCTGCCTAGGACTTTTGTTTGAAGCTTATTATTGAGCATATTTCAGTGCAAAATACGCCCCGAAACAGTGGTCTGTCAAACACAGCTCTCCAGCTGTTGGGAAACTACAACTCCCATCATGCATTTATATAATCTAGATAAGTGGGCATGATGGGAGATGTAGTTTTCCAACAGCTGGAGAGCCGCACTTCGCAGGCCACTGCCCGCAAAATAAGCGTAAATCTGTATAGTTTGATCAGACCCTTACAGTAGACATCGGATGGTATTCGGGATCGCTCAGGAGGAGGGGGAAATTGGCAGGGGCTTCCGTATGTTATGTCGCGCTCTATCCAGTTTGTGATGGAATAAATTGCGCCAAATTACCAGGGCTGTGGAGTCTGAGTCGGTGCCTATTTTGCAGGAGTCGGAGTCGTCCTAAAATGGTCCGACTCCCAAAATATATAATAAGTTGGTCCAGTTAGTTCGATGCAAAGAGCAAGAGGGAATTGGGTCCAGCCAGTGCTACTGCTCCCATATCTCAGCCCTCATCACATGAGGAGTGTAATGATGACATGGAGCAGGCAAAGCGCTGCCCCAGGGGAAAAGATTCTTCTCCCCAGGGCAAACAGATTTCAGCAAAATTTTTCACCTGCTTTCAAAGAATAGAAAGAGTTCAACCATTCATCAAAACTGACTGTGGCTGAGACAATTCCTTTATACCCTGACATTATTAGAGATGTTGCCCCTGTGGTCACCGCTTTGCCCCCAAGTTAGTGTAGAGAGGCCGTTCTCTAGCCTGGAAATAATGAGATCAGATGTGAGGTCATGTATGCAGGATCTGATGGAGGCAATACTATTTCTCAGAACAAATTCAGAGACTCCACAAATGTTCCTGCAGTATTTTGCATATTTTGAATTTTTTTGTGTTCTAAAGTCATATCCAATAAATATATTTTACACTGACAAGCAAAAGTGGTAACAATGTTTGAACTTGTGACTTTCAGGCTCCATATCTCACCGTCCACTACAGCTTTGTGCATGAGGCTACTGTAATTTTATATACAGTCATCTTAAATCTTATACATAAATGTGACTTGCAAGTATTTAGCATCAGCTTAGTTCTGCAGATTCTTTCCTGTAACTGCATTGTTACTGTTTTGCTCTAAAAATCAAAAAGTTAATTTTTATTATTTTGTTAGTATTTGGGAAATCCCCCTTTGGTTTTCAGCTCTGCCTGAATCCTTCTGGGGTCTGGATCAGATTCAAGCACATCGTGACCAAAATCTGATCCCAGGTCTCTTCTACACATTCCCAATGTTGGTGCAGACTGGACTTGGATACAAATACAGCTTTTTCTTCAACTCTACCCACGTGTTCAAAAGATCAAAAACATTGTTACCCTTTGCTCGTCAGTGTCTGTTCCACCTAAACAGCTTGATTATTGTGTCATAAGGTGATAAACAGCCTGATGTTACCATTTTACTACAGTAAAGTTATCACTTAAACATGCGCCGTGTATGAGGGAGTCAGGAGTCGCAGTCAGGAGTCGGAGGTTTGGGAAATTGTGGAGTCGGAGTCGGGACTTTGGCTTGCCGACTCCACAGCCCTGCAAATTACTTGAGAGCTGCGCACAGAAAAGTGTTAGACAAGCAATTTAAGAATAAACCCTCGGTCCCCCCCCCCCCCCTCAAAAAAACACAGGGAGTGGTAAGGAAAGCGCCCGCAGTGAGACCCTGCCTGTGTGTGCCCAGACCGGAATGATATGCAGAAGTGATGGCGTGACACATGGCTGCGAGCCCGCTATGTCATAGGTTAAGGGCATGTCCACATGGCATATTTTAGTGTGTGTTACGTGCTGTAAAATGGCCCAAAATCAGCCCTAGACAAGGTTCAAATCTTCCTTCATTGAATGTCATGTGGAATATGCCTTGTAATTCGCATGAAGTGTATTTCGCAAGCGTAATCGCGAGACCTTTTTTTGGATGCAAAAATAAGTGACGTCAATTCTCGAGGTGTTTTTTTTTTCCGCTGGTAAATTTCCCATAGGAAACAATGGGGACAGGATTTTTCTATTTACTTGCAATAATAGCACTTTATCATCCAGGAGCTAACGGCATTCACAGGACCCCACCTGTGCAATACTTAATTCACAACATCCATATGCCGTATATAATATCTCATCAACTTCTTTCTCAAAAAATTCTCTTCATTGTACGCAATTCCCAGTTTAGGCAAGCTTCTCATATATATATATATAGATATAGATATATAAAGATATAGATATAGATATATAAAGATATAGATATATAAAGATATAGATATATAAAGATATAGATATATAAATATATAGATATATATAGATATAGATATATAGATATATAAAGATATATATATATGTATATTTAAAACCTGGATTCAGGTACTCAGTAGCTGAGTTATTAGGGGTTAACAGGTGATCAGGCGTCTCGCTAAACACCGCATCCAGCAGTGGGAGTTCGTGATTTATGGTGCTTTCACACAGTGCGTTTTTGGTGCGTTTTTTTTTTTATGCTTTTTTTGTGCACGAAGGCACAGCAATTAATGCTGTACATTGCTGCACAAAAATTGCGGCAAAATTTGGGGGGAAAATCTCGGTAAAATTGCCATTTTTACAGTAATTTTTGCCGTGATTTCTGCCGTTTTTTGTGCAGCAATGTACAGCATTAATTGCTGTGCCTTCCTGCACCAAAAATGCATAAAAAATGCACCAAAAACACACTGTGTAAATGCACCCTAATGCTGTACATTGCTGCACAGAAATCGCTGCAAAAAGCGCGGTAAAAATCACGATTTTACCGCGATTTTTGCTGAAAATTTTGCTGCGATTTTTGTGCAGCAATGTACAGCATTAACCGC